>JAUTBV010124051.1:0-12794 GCA_032361325.1 Lepetodrilus fucensis
GGGTAATAATGTAAGCGCTATGAGCATACCTAGTGTGGAGTTTGGCGCTATATAAATGGACACATTATTATTATTATCAACTCTATTTCAGATTAATGTATAAATTAATAAATGAGTGTGAACATTGAAATACGTTGTTGTTGTTTCAGATGAAGGAGTTGCAGGGCAAGTTGACAGTCACAGAAGCACGAGCTGAAACTGCAGAACTACAGGTAGGTTGCTTAGTTACCCGTTGCTAGGGCAACCAATTTTAAAGCAATATTGATTAGTCTGTACTAAATTACCTTGATGAATATTTTACTATTTCATGCAGGAACACACACACACACACACACACACACACACACACACACACACACACAGACAGACACACATACACACACACACACACACACATACAGACACACACAAACAGACACACACACATTTACACACAACATACACACGCCAGAATTAATATATAATTTAATATCCATAAACAAAATATTACCTTTGGGTTATAGAAATGTATGCACAATTAGGCTTAATAGCAGTAATTACAATTACTCCCTTAGATAAACGTTAACATCCCAATAAACTTGATTAACCCTCTCCATGCTAGAGACAACCGGAGATGCCAAAAAGAGTAGTGTCTTTACCTAATCCAGCAGGGAGAGGGTTAAATACAATGACTTGCTCTATGGGGCATATGTAGTTGCCTGCAGCAGAGATACGGTTAAACATGAGGAATAATGTTAGTATTAGAGTAAAGAGCTAACAGGAAACCTCAGAGAAATATAGAATCCCCATGGTAATATATATTTATTTTATTTATTTTTTATTTTTTAAATTGGGTTTTAAAGTCAAAATCTTTCACTAATATACTGGACCAGCTAGCTATTCAGTCAGTCAAGTCCTGTATCAGACTACCAATATTTCGTATCATTGTCGGCATATCCCTTCTGGATTTCGTTTCCGTCGCTGGATGTTCTCAAACTCCAGCAATTTACATGCAGACTTCTTCTGCATCACAGTGTCTGTGGAATACCTACATTGCCTGAATCAATAACGTCAGTCCTACCAACTCTCAGTGTTCTTTACCAATCCAGTAAGCTGCCCATTGTGAATCTGGAGAAAGTGAGGGAAGTAAATTATCCAACATGAGACAAGTCATTTTCCCTATTATCCATCTCCCCTTCTTTCTCTCCATTATTATTCCTTCTCTTTCTTCCCTCTTTAGCCTTCCATCCTCTTTCTCATTTCCTCTATTAGATATATACCTCTCCATATTTCACTGTCCCCTTTTATTTATTTCTCTCTCATTCTTTCCTTTCCTCTAAATAATTTCTTCCATCTGTCCCTCCCTCTGTGTCCTTCCCTTTGATCCCACATCATTCCTTCTCTCTTTCTCTCTCTCTCTCTCTCTCTCTCTCTGTCAATCCATCCTCTCTATTTCTTGCACTATCTCTCTCTCTTCTTCTTCTCCTTCCCTCTCTCCACACCATACCTCCTCCTGTAACAAATCAGGCTATTTGTACAAGATAAGCAAACTGCTCTGGAATGACCAGATAGCTAGAACACTTCTGAATATCTTCTTCCTCCATCTCTCTCTCTCTCTCTTTCCTTCTCTCTTTCCCTCCTCTCTCTCTCTTCTCTCCATCCATTCCTCCTCCTGTAAGTAACAAGTCAGGCTATGTGTACAAGATAAGCAAACTGCTCTGGGGTGAGATAGCTGGAACACTTCTGAATATCCCTTCTATCTCTTCTCCCTTCTCTCTCTCTTTCTCTCTTTCTCTCTTTCTCTCTCTCTCTCTCTCTCTCAGTCACTCACTCATTCATTTACTCACTCCTTCTCCTTCTATCCTTCCATTTCCCCACACCATACCTCCTTCTGTAAGTAACAAGTCAGGCTATTTGTACAAGATAAGCAAACTGCTCTGGGGTGAGATAGCTGGAACACTTCTGAATATCTTCCTCCCTCCTCTAACTTCTCTCTCTCTCTCTCTCTCAGTCACTCACTTACTCCTTCACTCACTCCTTTTCCTTCTATCCTTCCATTTCCCCACACCATACCTCCTCCTGTAAGTAACAAGTCAGGCTATTTGTACAAGATAAGCAAACTTCTCTGGGGTGAGATAGCTGGAACACTTCTGATGTATTAGACGGGTCCTGAACTCCCACACAGGAACAGTGTCCAGCTGTGAGAAGATTGCACAGGAACCTAATGCCACTCTCAGGTAGAGGTTCATCAGTGTTAGGAGTTCAGTACTACATAGTGCTCCTTATAGTTCAAACACAAGAGCATAATTACAGTTCCAGCTGTTGGTATTTGTAGGAAATTATTAACTCTGAAAATTCCCAGTTCTCATCTATACTTTAAAATGACCAACTAGACATAAAATATTGTGGGTTGTTTTCAAAGAAGAAATCTTTTGCTATTTAATTGAGTGTTATATCCAAAGTATATATGAAATATAGATTATATTATGCAAGTAAAAGATATTAAACTTGAATATCAATTTTTGGGCTTGAAATATTATCTTTCAAATTTAGGGCTTGTGGACACATGCACGCATAAACATACACATGCACATGTACATGCGTATACACACATACATGCACACACATGTGCGTGCGCACACACACACACATGCACTCACCGACCAAGCCAATCCCTTTACTTCAACAAAGGAACTTTGTAGTTGCAACTGTAGACTATCCATAGTCTCAGAGGGTAAAAGTAAATAGTTTAAATATAAATTATTTTGATTGGTATATATTTATATGAAAGGAGCCGCTGAATAGTTGCATAACTGCTCTAGGGGGATATTTTGAATATGAGTATTTTGCTGAGAACAAGGTGTGACACACACAGACTACTGAAACCACTGTACCTTCAATTCCTTAGTTTACCATTCCTGTGTTATCTTAACAGCCAAGCTTCTATCCATCCATGTGTTAAACTTAGTGCCACAAGATTGGCGCAGTCCATAATGACTGATGCTTGTCGCTGTATGCTTGACTGCCTGTACACTGTGGTAGACCGGGAGATTCACTTTGTCCATGCTTTTCTTGCTTGTGTGCAGGTGTATTTGTATATGTCCCCTGTGGATTCTCAGTGCAAGTATTTTACAACTATTTCTGAATAAGTTTATTATTATCTCAGTTTATGTCCTGAAGGTGTTAATGATTGTAGCTGCAAGGGCATTCAAGTCGGAGAAGGATTAATATTGTAGATGTTGATGATGCGTGATGCAAAATTTGCTACATAGATTTGTTGAAACAAATCCTTTTTTTTTGGTCATTATCATTTATCTCATGTTGATCGTATATATCATGATGTGTTTGCAAAGTACTTTTGACATTGTGTGAATCATTTTTGGTATCATTAATTCCCATAATATGTCTCATGTACGATTTCATTTGGGTTGAATCAATCAATCAATCCTCTAACAAGTTATATGTCAACAGTTAATGGATTTGAATATTTTTTCCTCACCGAATTCAGAACAATTTTGATGTTCCCAAATCTTTATTTTTATCAGTTTATCATTTCTTTATTTTTTAATGAATAGGTCTAGTTAGTTGTTCTAACAGTACAATGTTTTAATCAAACTTCCTTGGGGTGGGGGGAGGGGGGGGGGGGGTAGAGTGGAGGTGTCAGTGTTTCGTGTGTCATTGGTACCGTGTCACATTCTTTTTGTTGTGCTGTTCGTATTTCGTCCAAACAAAATAAGTTAGCTGAAACATATTTCTAGAAAAACTGAGAGAATTCCGTGAGAAAAATCAATTAAATGCTTCTGATGTACAATCTTTTATATTCTTTTGATGCTTGTCTTTTATGTGCGAAGTAAACTTTATTGCATGAGACATTGCAGGTTTTTTAATTTGTACATCAACCGAAATCGTAAATGTCTTACATAGGGAAAACGTCTTACATAGGGAAAACGTAGTACTTCTGTGATGGCACATTTTATCATTTTGTAAATTTCCCACTCAAAGCTATTTCCATTCAAAGCAATGAATAACAAGCTGCTTGACAAGATATATTCACAGCGCCCTTGTTTTATTGTCCTCAGTGGGCCTGTTACTACCAGCATTTGTGCAGGCTCATGTCAAGATTAAAAACAAAATCATCTGTATCCATGGAAACTGAAATTTGAAAATGATGAAGATAGATACAGAAGGGCAGATGGCAAGAATGATTCCCAGAAACCAGTTCCTGATAACTAGGAGCCGATTCCTGATAACTAGGAGCCGATTCCTGATAAATATAACAAGGGGTCCTAGCTCCAGAGGATTTATGAAAATTGGAAAAGCAATGAAATAATACTTTGTCCTGATATAATGGTATCCCACGAAATGGTTGGTTTTGTCCGTACAAGACCATGAATTAGAATACTGTCAATTTCAGAGGTTTAATAAAAAAAAAGACAATTTATTTATTGAGTACAATGTTATCCCACCAAATGATCGTTTGTAGAATACTGTTAATTTCAGAGGTTTAAAAAAAAAAAGACAATTTATTTATTGAGTACCATGGTATCCTACCAAATGATCGTTCCCACTAAATGACCCATGAATTAGAATACTGTCAATTTCAGAGGTATCAAAAAGAAACAATTGATTTATCGAGTACCATTGTTGCATCAACGGGGGAAAAACAATCTCATGACTGAAGTCGCTTGTAAATGTAATTGATGTCCATTGGCAGGGATTCACCCGATTTGTCAAGTTATGCAACTGTGGAGTGATAAATGTCCAGATAATTTCAACATCCTGAGAGAAGTAACTGCTGTGGTGTTTTATAAAAGTAGGAATGTTAGAGTTTCATGAATGTGTTTTTAAAAAAGGTGGATGTGCAGTAATGAGATTACTTTCCATATTGTTACAGAAGACGGCCGTCTGATTGTGATGTTGGTTTTTGCACCGACAATCTACTCTTACCGGTAATAGACCTGAACAGTTTTGATTGATAGTGTGTTCATGTGTGATTGAGCTGATTGCAAGCACTGTTTGATCCTTGCTTGGATTCTCGTGTTTACAAACGGAATGACACGCGGAAATGCTGCCGGTTCCATCTCAGTAATTAGCATAATTGTGGACATTTTTGGTAATTTCCTTAAAAGTTAATTTTCTATATCAATTTAATTATTAAAATATTCCCAGATTTGAAAATATTCAACATGAGTGAAATTGAACGAAAGCAATATTTTAAGATCTATTTCAATCTTTACTTCATTAATAATTGTTGTTGCATATAGGTAAAATATTACTTCTGAAAAAAAATGGGGGGAAAAACACTAATTCAACACACACAAAAATTATATCATTTTTATAAAGTACTATTATCAATAAAGTTAACTAACATATTTTACCTGTCCTTACTGAGCATAACCACTGACATGGTAATAACATGAAGCAAACTTCACAAGATTCTGCAATGTATGTATGTATATATAAATATCCATAAATTGGCCCCTCCCCTGGTAAAGAAAGCGGTACACCTCTATCGTATAAAGCTTTTCTGTCGGACCCGGCAGTCTCAGAGCTGTAAGCGTTCCCACGGCGCCAGGTGCCCGATACGAGAGGCGCGCCGCTTTCGGAGGAGAGTTTTTGCTTTTGTTTTGATGGAGTCGTAAGACCTTGCCTAGCTGACTTGTCGGAAAACCACTTGTTGCCTACCTGCACCGGAGCACCAGTCAGTAGTCGGTAGGTTCTATTTCCATCTGCGACTTTTAACAGTAATGTCTGCTTCTTGCAATGAGCCAGATTGTGCCTTTCCTCGCTACTTGGGAATATGCGGCCGATTAATTTCCAAACATTTCATGGGTTTCTGCTTGAGATTTTAGGACTGAACGTTTGCACTGTGTGATAACTTGTAATGGGAGACGGTTCAAGAATTGTTCTGTGTATTATTGTTATGGGGATATTTCTGTATGATTAAACTTGTGGTATCCTTGGCCTATGATGTGTATGTATATGATGAAATCAGTTTTATTATATTTAGAGATTCGTCGTAAATGGGTGAAAGATTCCTGCAGCGATGTTAAATTCCATAATCACTCATTCACTCATATTTAGAGATATGACAACACTTTCCTACTCAATTTTTCTTTTTAGCCATTTGTTTTATTTAATTTACTGCTTTCTTTACTTTCCTTTCTTCTGTCAATGTTGTTAAAAAGGTTTTGATGTATTTTATTGTTCATACTGTAATTATGAAAGCAAACTTTCAACGTGTAAATGATACTTCAGCTGTGTCATTAAAAAACAGATTCAGATTTGTTTAAATTACAGTTTTGATAACATGAATTTGCAAACTTAGAACTTCCGACATTGGCAACAACAAATTTTATTAGGTCATAAAAATGGAACATGGAATATTGCCATAGAAAAAGTAAACATGGAATATTCCCAACAAAGTGAGCAGAATATTTGTTGTGGTGTTATTTAAAACTTACGACATTGGTAAGAAAAACTTTTACTAGGTCATACAAAAAAAGTTAACATGGAATATTGCCATAGAAAGAGTAAACACGGAATATTCCCAACAATGTGAGCATAACATTTGTTGTGTTATTTTTGTATTTGTCCACTCATTGTTATGTTTCATGCTCGAATACGGCGCCCAGGCTATAATGGGTCCATCATGCTCTTAGGATAACATCACTACACAGCCAGATACTTCCCGCAGTTTGCTAATAGATTCCTAGCAATATGATAACTAATAATGATCTTCATAATACCCCCGTATGAAACGAAACACGTGTCAATTTGTCTGTGTTATGTAATGGATGTTTCCGAGTGCTTCGTTAGCTGTTAGCTTATTTGTCCTTGAACCTGGAAAAGAAGTCAATTACGACTGGCTAATACTTTGGAGTGAAATAGACTTTGTGCTTCCTGGTGTATGAAACCATGTGCGAAATTTGTGATTGGTTCTGCAGATGAGTGACATGTGAGGAGTGATGATTGACATCTGCAGTATATACATGGATTGCCTGGTTAAGGAAGGCACATGGTGATAGATAGCTCAGGACAGCTTGCCTACCTTGCCCACCTTGCCTGCCTTGCCAACCTTGCCTGCCTTGCCCACCTTGCCTGCCTTGCCTAACTTGCCCACCTTGCCTGCCTTGCCCACCTTGCCTACCTTGCCAACCTTGACTATCTTGCCTGCCTTGCCTGCCTTGCCCACCTTGCCCACCTTGCCTGCCTTGCCTACCTTGCCCACCTTGCCTACCTTGCCTATAGTCTACCTTGCCTGCCTTGCCTACCTTGCCTATAGTCTACCTTGCCCACCTTGCCTACCTTGCCTATAGTCTACCTTGCCTACCTTGCCCACCTTGCCTACCTTGCCTATAGTCTACCTTGCCTACCTTGCCTACCTTGCCTGCCTTGCCTTAGAAGGATGTGGTTCATAGCCTATAGGACCTGTAGATGTACGTTGAAACTTGATTCGAATCCTGTCCCAGAAACTGCATCATAGTCTGTGTCACACCTTGTTCTAGCCCAAATACTCCTATTCAAACTATCTCCGTAGATCAAGTCTAGATTACTGACCAAAAAAATTTGAACAGCTCCTTTCATATTAATACAATACCAATCAATATAATTTATTTAAAAACTATTTACTTTCACCGTATTATGAGACTATGGATAATCTACCCGGCAGCAATGTTCGCAAAAGTTACATTTCCGACGCGATCATGATATGATACACTGTGTGTACCGTGGCAATACAGTTATCATTCTTGGTCTGTCAGTACCAGCCGGTGCTCACAGGTTTACTGCAACATTCAGCGCTATGGTTGTTGTGGGTTTCCTTTTACCCTAATGTGGGTTTGGGTAGCTTGATAGATTGGGTAGCTTGATAGATAGGAGATAGCATGGAGACTCTTGAGATGTATTTATTTCCTCATGAGTCCTCTCCCTTTGTACATAGCTGTACTTTAGGCTACAATACCCTTGCACCTAAACTGACGAGACGTGATATTAGTGAAAGAACCTTGAATGCAGGCAGCTCTATAAATCTTTTTTTTTTTAAATTTAAATAAATTTTTATAAATTGCATTGAGACTTCCACAGCGGAATGTTCGACTTCAAAGAAAAGCAAATAATTTAGATAACAAAAATATTAATTATTCATGAAGAAGTAAAAGGGATCGGAATGATTGAAGTTCCACCAAATAAAGTTAGCATAGCACAGAATCAATTGAGTTTGAATACATTAATCCAGTATCACCTTCATCTAATATTATTGAGCAGTATAAATAACGTCGGTATTTTGTGTGAAAGTTGTAAATGCAGCCAATACTTTTCCCCTATTATGGGAGGTGAACCTACTGTGAAGAATGTGTTACAGTAAGATTCCATAAACCAAGGCGGATACAGACAAACCGAAGATGATAACTGTACACTGCATCCAAGTCCTCCCAGCATTTAACGTTCTCCATGCTGAAGGCAACCGGGGATGCCCAAAAGAACAATGCCTCTGCCTAATCCAGCAGGGAGATGGTTAATTTGTAAAGATGTGTGTCCTTTCACGAAGCTATGGGTGTTGTTCCATAAACCAACCATAGCGCTATGATAGACTGAACTCCCAACGGTCAGCAATATGTAGTCGGCGATGAGAAAATATGTAGTTGGATGTGTGGCATATTAAATCGGCGTAAAAAAAAATATCCTCCGATTAGTTGTGGGTGGTTCAACGATGAGTCTGCACAGATTCAAAAATCGAATCTGCGCAAACATTTACCGGCAATAGTTTAGTGCTTGATGACCAAATATTGTCCCAGTTTTATGTGTAGCTTATTATCCGGACGCGACAATACAGTCGGGATACCAAGCAGCCAATCACAATGATCAAGTTGAGATAACTCTTATTCTGATTTGCATGTTGGCATGCGTGCAAGCGCAGTTAATGACAACAGTTTTATCACAACAGCTACACACAGTTAGTTGCGTGTGTGACCGCGTACAATCTTGCTTATCGTGAGTCGGCGATTCAAAGTCTGCGACCATTCAGTTGTATTTGTAACAATACGGTTTCCCTATCGCGACGATTCAGTTGCATGTGTAGCGCAGGCCATTACAAAACCACTTTCAGGAAAGGGTTATGGTTTACCGGAGAACTATGATCTGAAACCCTGCCCTGTGTGTCGCTCCACGGAATGACCATATAGTGCTATACGTATATATGTACGGTAGTTACGACTCTGGTAGAGGATCCCATTCTCCACTGCGGATTCGAGTGCAAACCTTTCCGTTTGTAGTCGGACACCCTGCCAAGAGAGCATCAACGACTTTTATTATTAGCGACCACCCACCGGTTTCTTCAGAACTGGAAGAACATCCTTTTAGATGTTGATCATACTCAATGCAGTATATTCATACTCCTGTAACTAGTCGAACTCCTATCTCTAGTTCCCATTTATAGCAACCGTCCAGATAATTAAGTAAACTCAATGCTAGTATGTCATCGCATTAACCAGTTTTTAGTGGTTGGCTTATCTGAAGACAAGGGAGGTAAGCCAGTACATTACATGATAGGATAGCCTGTAAATGAAAGCAACACACACACATGATCCAAATTATTTCTGCCCATGCAGAACACAGGTATAATTGTTGTTTTAGATTTATCAGTCTGCGGAAGCTAGCATGGGTTCTTGATAACCAAGTGCATTCGAGGAATTCTATTTCATTACCAGCCAGTATTTATGTAATCTATATATCGCATGAGCTCAAATTGAAAATGTCCACAAAATGTTTTGGGAATGGGTAATGTTTGTTTGGTGCAACTGTAATGGCCATATGTGTGTTGTAAAGATAGGAGCAATAAATTGATGGGTTATGGACATATGCCATTATCTGGTTATGGACAAGGGATTTGTAAAAAAAAAAAATGTAAAAAAAAATAACTGTAAAAAATAAATTCCATTTTTATCTTGGTCAAGATTTTAATACAAATGTACATAGACGAAACTTTTGCTCATGGAATGTTAAAAGAACCAATGACAATAAAATATTCATTTAAATGATCCCATCATCCCGTGCTAATTTCGTAGACTAAACAAATTAATAAAAACCAGACAGTTCGGCCTACTCCTGTCCAAATAGACTTGCTAAAGGATTTATGTTATTAAGGAAAGAAAAACAAGATAATTTTTGCAGCCGATGGACTAACACGTACACCAGTTCTCCTCCTGTGTGAAGTCGCGCTTACCAGATCATACGTTACAAGTGCAGAGCAGGAAAAAACCGCCACGTAAACAACACTTGTGTTGTAATTCAAACAACGTCAGGAATGAGGGGGAGGTCAGAAATTTGTCCACAATCATCTCTGACAATGTACAGCTGCCGTTGTAGATAGGAAGACGGTATTTACCAACACCGTACAGAACATGTAGGCTTGCAGCCAAAGAACACACACAGTTAGCTTAACTCAATTTGTAACACCTTGATTCGATTAACAGTCTCTAAAAGTCTGGATTAAGCATACCTAATAGCCATTACATGTACAAAAAAGTAAAATACTGTGGGAACTTTTATTTGCCTGGGAAGTTTCTGTCGTTCTTGTTATGAATGCGGGTTTCCGAGCGATGTGCAGGTGTTGTTTTAGGCAGCGTTCATGCTTTTGGTAAGCGTGCGAAATATAGAACGGTTATGTAGTAGTTAAGAGAGATGCGGTACAGTGGGTAAGGGTGCAGACTATTAACCTGAAGGTCCGAGTTTTTAAATTATGCATGGCAGTTTGGTATCTATTGTATCCGTAATTGAGACAGGACAAACAAAAGTGCTTGCTTTTGAAATTGCTAATGCACTTCTTCACACATCTACACTGCTGTACCGTCTTTCGAACATTTTTCTTTGGTTTGTCATTCTTTAAAACATCTTTGGTGGATAATCTAGCAAACTGGGATCAATGCATTTCATGCCAAACTATAGTTTACAACTCCCCAGGCTGTTTGATATCCAAGAGCAATAGCTTAATACTGAACTTGCTCACAGTGTTACAAGTTACATAATAATAATAAATGATAATAATGTGAACATTTATATCGGACAAAACCCATGCTCTGAAGTATTGTCATAGTGCTAAATTATTACATCATTCAGTAGATCCATGTGCACTCATTTTACATTCTCAACTCCTGGGGAGTATACAACCCTAGTATAGCTAGAAGGTTTACATTCACAATTTCATATTGTCCTACCGAGTACCCATTTTACAGACTGGAGCAGTGTGGATCTATGCACTTTTATTTGCTTAAGAGTGCTACACGATGGCAAGAGCTAGTATAGGCTCAACCCTGGGGCCACCAGGTTACGAGGCACTCACTACTGTTAGACCTACTGCTGTGCTACACGTATATGATCTTGTTGGCTGGAAAATGTTTTTGTGTACACATAGTTTTTATCTTCCTACATTCTGTGTTCAACATTTCAATAAACATTCTATAGTACAGAGAGCCAGGGAGCAATAGGTACTCACGACGAACCAAACTGGATTTTCTACAAATTGCTTTGTATTTATGGACAATACAGTATGTTTTGGCCATCAGTTCTTTAATGACGTTCAAATGGTGCAGTTTTTCAGACATTCTGGAAGTGCATAGGCTTCTTTCAGTCTGACATTGTTTAAGCATGTTTTATTAACCATGGAAAAGACAGGTACAACTTATTCTGACTTAGGAATCCACTTCTGATACTTCCTCAACTGAATGGGAATAAATGGGATTTTTTTTTCATTTAACAAATATTTTGTTCTACATTTTCAGTGAAATGTAGTGACAAGTCTATAATTGAAATATTTTACCATTTGCACATTTAATTCAGTTTCAAATAAAATATGTATTAGTTGGATGCATTACACGTAGCATCATGATGATCGTTTTAACAAAAATATCCACATGTGCCAGAAGTATCAATTATTAAGCCATGTTTTAAAAGGGTCATAATTTAATATTGAGTGATAGAATATCACAATTTTATGTGAATGCGCATCATAGTCTATGAAAATAATTACATAGGTGTTGCATTGGTCTTTATTTTTGTTTTCTGTTTAAATTTGGAAAGGATATTTCACAGTTCTGAGATTGCGACACCTTTTGAATATGATTTCATGCTCAAATATCAAATTCATATTGAAAATTGGTATCGTCATAAAATTTACTACTGTGAAATATTTTTCAGACTAAAGCTTTTACCAAGTAGTGCTATGTACAATACCAGTTTAGCCAGAATATGTACCGTATTTTCCAGAATCTTTTCTCTTGAGAAAGGTGTGCGCATTATACATGGTAGCGCATAATACACGAGTAAATACGGTAGTATCAATCCTCATTCATTTCAGAATTCACCAAAGATAATTCCAACATATTAATCATTCCATTTCCACCTGTGAAATGGGTAGTATTAGTATTACCATGATTAAGAAAGAGCAGCATTTTTTCATTATCGTGATTCAGACATTCATGTCGTATTGGCCTCGTGAAGTCCTGTCGTGGAAGGCTACTGAACAACAGGGACTAATCGTATCATAGCGATAAGTAGCTTGTTTCTCGGAGTCCCCCTACGAGATTGGCCAAATCAAAACTAGATTTTCTTGTGACACGGTTCTCTGTAGAGTATTGGTTTGTAGATAAGGAGAAGAAATCCTGTAGATAAGGAGTAGAGGAAATCCTGACAAACGTTTGTCCTGGGGCAGTGTTCTTCTACAATGTATCTCATTAACAGATGATTTAACCTTCTCCCTGCTGAATAAAATCAAAGTGTTCTATTTCTGCATGTGATCGGGCAACTTAAGTCGCCTTCAG
>JAUTBV010124062.1:0-12794 GCA_032361325.1 Lepetodrilus fucensis
CCAATCAAAATGCACGTTATAAACTGAAATATTAGAGTTATCCCTGATAAAATAGAGTTATCCTCACTGACTGGGTCAGTACATGTGCCCGTTTACGACTCAAGGAAGACAGGTAATCAAATGAACGTCAGTGCATGTTGACTTACCTTTTTCTACCACTTGGTCTATGTCCTGTTGCAGATCTTTAGCCAATATTCCAAGATAGGAGAATATAACAAATCCTGCGAACACACTCGTCATACAATTGCCGATTGACACGATCATGGCGTCCCTAAAATAGGAAACATTACATGTCAAACTGCTGCATGTAATGATGATATTCTACTTTTCTAGTTAGCTATCGGTGGTTCATCCGGTCTAGTACAAAGAGGACATGTACGCACACAACATACAGGCCGTGATATGAGTGAATGATTAAGCTTGGAAGCGGCTCTAATATAACCAAAAATTCTAACACAACGAATTTCCTGAAATTTTAGTATGTGGTGCGTTGTTCAAATACCATATAATATGATCACCAGGCATATTCTATAAGAAGGTTACATCTGAATGAAGACATCTACAATTGGAGCAATCTTTAACCATTTGAGCACAAGCAATTTAAGTCCTACTTTCTTACTTGTTGTACCATACAGAATAGAATTATCACTTTTACTACAGCATTTTGACTTATCTTTGTAATAAAACGATGAAGGATACGATTGCTTTTAGTATATTTTACGGTTCACTGCAATGAGACGATTAATAAAAATGGTATCGTGAGTTGAATGAACAATATAATTGTATGGGCGTCTTGCCCCACCTATGGGGCAATCGCCCCCCAACGAAAAACATGTATATTAGTTCCTACGTTTTACTAGCAATATACACTGATGCAACTGTTAATACACTGTATAGGTCAATAATATACCAATCTATAGCACTTGTCGATGTTCTGTTTGCTCTTTGCACATGGAAAAAATGTCAGTTCTTGCTTAAGGGGGGCGTCTTGCCCCACCCTACCCTATGCGATAGCCTGACACGAAATCACATGCTATATTATACAAAATGTACTCTAAACAATATCTGAAATTGGAAATTTATTCTTTTGGGGAACAATTACAGATTCATATATTTCAAAGCTAATAATAAAATAAAAAAAGGTACCTCACGGCGCTTGTTTTCAACACACATGCATTTTGGTCGTCACCATTTGAAAATTATCGGGAATAATGGCAAATATATATTATCATACAGATAAGAAAACTTCATTTTTAGAATTTATATATTGGATAGTGAATGTGTTTATATTTTTCAAAGCCCAAATATGTATATATCATATAACGAAAAATAAACAATTTAATTGCAATAATGGTATATTTTCAGGTTATGTACATTAAATATTGCCCTATTCGATTTATGATATTTCTGCCACAAATGGATTGAATTGTCTTCTTGCAAATTTGATCACCTTTCTTTTCAACCTTGATTTAGTTCACACCCGCATGATAATCCGTTGAAAATATGGACACTCTGATTTTATTAGTGGTAGGAAAACGTCAACTCCCTTTGCTCAAACTAGGGCCAGCCTCCTTAAAGGGCAAGACCATAATGATTTAGACCTATCCACTGAAACTGGAAATAAATGAGTGTTTTGCGTCAGTTTAGGTATGGACATTGAATATAAAATGTTTTAAAAAATCTCAAAATATTTTTTAGATGAAATACGGTCATTTAGTGTCGACCCCTGAACATGCACCAAAACAAGCCATCGCTTATCGTACTTGTCGTCCGTGTACTGCGCGCTGGTCTTCTGCGGTATCTAGGGAGTACAGATTCAAGTTCACGATTGTGTATGGGGAACAGAAAGGGTTACAATACACTTAGTCCGGGAGCCAAGGTCCAAAAATGAAAATGACCCTACACGACACGGTCCGTTAGGTTTTTGGCATTTTATGATGGAAATATGGCTGCTGTTTACGCAGCAAAATAATTTGACCCTGCGAAAGTACTCATTTGAGGTCAAATCCGCTTTGTTTCCACAGTGCGTTTTTTAGTTGTCGCGTCATTAATTATGAATCGATTTCAATCAAAATAGCCACAAACTAGAATAATATGGTTTCATATGGTAAACAAAAACGTTCGCCCCCAAATAAAAATAAATCTTTACCCTAAATCTTCACGTCCAAAATGTTTTAATTAATGTGCTATCAGAAAAGTTAAACTATATTCCAATAAGGGAATTATATGTCTATTCAAGTGCAAAGGAATTCATTTGAAAAATAAAAATGGGATACACTGTCCGTATTTTCCCAAATCAGTGATATGTAGGTAACATACTGAGAAGTGGACGTTTAGTGGAGCGATTTAGTGACTAAATTGTCTACTTTGGGGCTAAAATCATAAAACTTGGCACAAATGTTCGTCACCCCAGTACAAGCGATAATCGATATGGGTCCAACCAAAATTGTCCAATATGGCCGCCAAATCCAAGATGGCCACCATACTATTGATCATAGTTAGGTATTCATCAATATAAAACCCCTTATTGTTCACATAACAGTATGAAATTGCATGCCTATATATTTTATGTTCCCTGTGATACTTTGCAAATAATTAGTTACACTAACGTTTCCAAAATGACCGCCAAATACATTATGGCCACCAAGAATTCAATGTATAGAATCAGCCATATTCATATACCGTAAGTATCTCAACAATAAACAGCATTTTGAGAAGGAAACTCATCAAGCGAAATTGAACATTATTTCATGTGTAATAACCTGAAATGTATTTTAATTCAATTAAATTGTTGTTGTCTTTTGCATAACAAATTTGGGTTTTGATAATTAAAAAATGATTTATATAATCTAATAACAACGCACAACATATTACAATTTCAGGAAAATCGTTGTGTTAGAATTGTGGGTCGAAACTAGGGCCAGCCTCCTAAGGTGTTAGAGCTCAGCTACTTTCCTGTTGAAATAGTTCATACATACACAGCTAATACATACATATGATTATTTTATCAAGAAACGCTATGTCATGGTTGCTGCCAATATGAACCTAGGAAGACTATGTAAGTGTCTACTCAGCCTTTGTAAGAAACCTGAATATATCTGTGTGGAACTTGTTGTAGCTGGCCAGGACAATGAGACCTCCCCAGGATGCGGAAAGAGAGAAGAAGATTTGGACAGCGGCCTCCTTCCACACCTAGGTAAAACATCATGGTCAGAGTACTATTTATCATCTCAGAACAATTTATGGGTACTGGTTATACGGACACAATGGGTTCACTGTACTGGTTGGCAATTAAATATTCTGAGGTCCAGAGGAGAGTTTATAAATGTATTTATCTACTATTTTAACGAAAATCGATTTATTTTTGTTTATTTTTTGTTCAAACTATTAGTCTATTTACCGCCTATCTTCCATGCAAACATTATATTCTTGATATATTATCTAACGCTGAAAGGAAAAGTAATAATTGGTTTTCCGAATGAACCACGAAAACATTAAAGATGGAAAAGTACAATGTTTCCATCTGGTACTACATCTCTGGTACTACATCTCTGGTGCTACATCTCTGGTACTACATCTCTGGTACTACATCTCTGGTGCTACATCTCTGGTGCTACATCTCTGGTGCTACATCTCTGGTACTACATCTCTGGTGCTACATCTTTGTAGCTCAATCCTATTCTGGGTATCCTTGCACGAAGCTCTCTTATCCACTAAGCTCTCTTTGCCGGTAGCAAATGAAACAGGACCACTGCCGATCCTGGGATTCGAACCCGAGTTGCTGGATTGCGAGTCCAATGCTCTACCCACTGAGCCAAAGGGGTAACCCCGCTGGCCGAGACCATATAGCACACCCGGCTACACAAATACACTGAAAAGAGAGCGCTGGTCTAGCGGATAAGAGTGAAAGGATACCATGATCGCATTTTATTAACGGTAAACAGCTTCGTCTCACCTCAGGGCTTGCAAGCTTGGAGACGTCTGGTGTGATATAGTACATGATGCCTTCGTAATGCCCATCTTCCATCAAGCCTCTGACCAGCAGAATGATTAGCATTGCGTATGGGAAGGTCGCAGTGAAATACACAACCTATCAGCATAATCACAAAATATGCATTACACGCATACACAGTTGAACAACAGACATAATAATACATATTTAAGCTAATGTAATTCATTTGCAATAGTATACAATGCACTTCAACCACCATCCATCTATGAAGCACATTCCCCATTGCGTCAGGGTTCAAAGAGACATTAACTGGGCACTATGTTCAGCCGTAAATATCACAGGGACTTGTGGAGCGGAGCCAGTAGATCTACGTCTGACTTGTCAAAACCAGTCAACAAAAGATTTTTTACAAACGTAATAAAAAAAATCATAACAATTATCCGTACGTTTGTTGGACTAATAAGGCATAAATTTGCATTCAGTTATTAAAAACAACACAATTCTAAATTTCATCATATTTCCATACACTCTCTATCAGAGACTGATACCTTTCCCGACGATTTGATGCCCTTGGTGAGCGCGAGCGCGACGAATATCCACGCTAGGAGGAGACAAAAAACCAACTGCCATCTCACTGGACCCAAGTCATGGATACCCTGACTGTCGTACTGACCCAAGACAACGCCACTGAAAAATGAATAGAAAAACGGTGTAGTTAATTCGTTATCGAATACTAATATAATAAGTAGGCCTTTTTAGTTCAACTGTTATATATATATTTCGAAAAGTGTCTTCTCTTTTCTTCCTCCTCCCACCCACGATTCTTGCAGTTGTCATGATTATTTTTGTTGCGCGACCAAATTTTGCGATATATGCAAATCAGTGACGTCAGAGGTCAAATTGGCAAACAAAGCATTATATTATTCGAATACTAGTATTACAATTCATCACCGAATACTGGCTCTGAGAGTAGCTATATGTGCAGTTAAAATTGATATCTCCTAGGACATATCACTTCATATGTTTGTTATTGGTCAAAGTTATGACGTCACAATGCAAATGTGCATCAGCATATTCATTTAGGAGATAAATATATATGTTGTTTTAAATTTGCCATTGTCGAATTTCAATAACAACCGCAAATTTCCAAATACCATATATTTATCTTTATTTAGTCTAGTCGCTTAGCTCAATATTGGTGCACTTTTGGAAATACGGACCAGGTCCTGAGATTACGAAATTGTTCTGAGTACGATTTCATACTCAACGCAGAATTGTGTTCATAAAACGTCATGTGACGTCATAACCCTAGACTCACAGCATACTCAAGCTATAACGTCACATGACGTTTTATGAACAGAATTCTGAGTTGAGTATGAAATCATTCTCAGAAAGTTTCGTAATCTCGGGGCCAGATTTGGCACACTAGACATTTGCATTCTAGGCTAAACAATCAACTCATTGTCTCAGCAGCCACCTAATGGTCTTTAAAATGGCTAAACGGATTTAAATAACTGTGGATTTAGGTGGACTATTTTAATACTGATTTCAGGAGTGTCTATTTACGCCAAGTCTAAGGTTATGATAGGTCTAAACATGATCGTAAACATAGGCCTACTATCACAGAATATTACCGTATAGTATGGTCCAGCATGGTTTTACCTGAACACTTATACATTTATTTTGACTACACAAGTACTTTATACAACCAGTTACTTATTCCACGTGTCTCACTATTTTAATAGTTATATTACTATTTGTCACCCAATACTGGCTTCCACAGGAGATATCGCTTGTAGAAGATCAAGCGATATCACTTGACCTAAATCTGTGGTTTTATTTGATTGCATATATCCCTTGTGATTGTTCTACCATTGTGACGTCATAGCATTATTAATCTTTGCATAGACAGAACTCTTAATATAAAGACATTTGCGGGAATATCCCGTGCGCAACTTTAACGTCATAATAGATGCATTGTGACGTCACAGAGGTTCCATCTCTCCTCAGCTTGGAATCTCATTACCTTTGATCAAAAGCGTATTTATGCTAGGCCTACTTGGTAATTTGACACTGTATATATTGTTAAAAATCTATTCGAGAGAAAAACAGTATATCTACATTAATTTATCAATATGATTCCATGTAGTTTGTGATATGTTCATACTTTTGCATTCGTTGATGGCGGCCATTTTGAATTTAACCATTAAAACATATTTAAATTAATGTTATGTGTGCTAGTGGATCCTCTGGCCATGAAAACATATTATTTGTCACCAAAATCAAGTCTACGTAGTGAAGTTATGAAAAAATGCATTCGTTGGTTGCGGCCATTTTGAATTTAGTCTTTCCAAAATGTACTTGAATTAATTATATATGTACTAGTCAATTATTTTACCGTGAAAACATTGTTTGCCACCAAAAGCATGTCTCTACTTGGTCTAAAAATTAAGTTATTAAAAAATGCATTCGTTGATGGTGGCCATTTTGAATTTAGGCCACAATCATAAGCATCAATCTTATGTGTACCAGTGGATTCCCTGACCATGAAAACATAGTATTTGCCGCCAAAGTAAAGTAGTTTAATAAACTAAGAAATGCATATAAACTTCATAATGGCGGCCATTTTGAATTATGTCTTTTTGTTAAATTGCTCAATGGTGACAGCTTGTCATCCAGCTGAAATTTGCTCAGGAGGGTCCAATCAACCAGAATCAACAACAAAACATTGTGTATACCCTAAAACACACTTTTTTGTTTTTTCTGCAGGACTATATGAAGGAGCTAGGGATAGTATTTCGAAAATTCTTTTCTATTTAAAGTGCGGTGACATATATTTTTTTCCCTCTTTTCAGTTAATATATATATATTGATAAAGCTTTTGAAGCAATTTGAACAATTTATTATTGGTCAATTTTTTTTTATCTCAATTTATATCTCAATTCTATTTACCATAACTTTTCATTTTATGGTGTAAACTTTAAGCATTTTGCTGGATTTTCCCTCATCCTGGACATCACAATGAAATATCACAAACATATAGGCTGCTAACATGCTTACACATAGTTCATCTTTGCATAGACCGAAAAAATGAGTGCGGTGACATATCAATATTTGTTTGTTTTTGTATTTGCCTTTTAATGCTGGACAAGTACACACCATTTGAACAATTTATTATTGGTAGATATGTTTTGTTAAAGTGTAGCATATGCCCTTAAGACCTAAGTCAGCAAAATACTAATTTTGCGACACATTTTGACTCAGTTTTCTTTATTGGATTAGTCTGAAGTTTTAGACATAGATTCGATAAAATTTGACAGCCAAATACAGTAACATTGGTTAAAATAGGTTGATAATTACGCTGTTTATAGGATACCGCTGGTATATAGGCCCATTATTAGCTATGTTATCAATCTTATATATTAGGAATGGCTGCATAGCAACCTATGTTCATTGATATTTACGTCTTTATTTTGATTGATCGTTTTAATAACGTTTGTTTCTGATTGGCTGTAAATTAAATTTAAGTAAACTGTAACCTAGATAGGATTATTTCGCACTATTATAGATTAACATCCCTACATTAAGTCATGATGTTTGTCACATAGTATTAAAACTTGAGCTAAATAAGTAAATAAAATGGCCTCATCCTCATCCCCCCTCTCTCATTCCTCATTCCCTCCCCTTCTCTCTCTCTCTCTCTCTCTCTCTCTCTCTCTCTCTCTGCCCTAACCCTCCTCCCCTCTTCCACTCTGTAATTATCTCAGGGTATTATATATACCCGCCTGTGACGCAGCTTGTGATGTATTGCGTCCGTTCGGGGTAGATATTTGATCCTCAAAAATATACAAAGCATAACATATGAGATAATATACTAATGTTTGTATTTAAACGACTTCCGAATGTGTGATTTCGTATGTGTGTGTGTGTATGTATGTGTGTGTGTGTGTGTGTGTGTGTGTGTGTGTGTGTGTGTGTGTGTTAGTGTTAATATCACAATGTGTGTGTGTGTCAGTGTTAATATCAGAATGTGTGTGTGTGTTTGTGTGTGTGTGTGCGCGCATGTGTGTGTCAACACATGCGCACATTTTGCATGCATGACAATCCATACGAAGTACATTAATATTTATTTGTTTATTTATTGATATTTATTCGAACCAGTGGACCAGATACAGATAGTTATGGTTACGGTCGACTGACTTCGATTCGTTATGACTTCACTATACCACGACTGGCATTCGCTTTATAGCGGTGTATGTCTTTAAATAATAACCTGTCTTCAGACAATCTCTGGGTTGTCTTTAGGTATTTCCTATACCAGGTAATTGTCGCTATCAGCGATTTAGGTCACAGAGTTCGTTCGCCAGCCGTCAATCACATTCTGACATCAAACCATTGAGGGTACAGCTAAGGACAACCTTGTACATTTCATACACGATAATTTGTGCACCAAATGCATAACTAATGACCCCCCGGACGTATAGGAATCCTAGGTAGACATGCATCTATCGGAATAACTCTAGGAAAGATTCCGAAATGGACAAATGACAGGAAATTCCCGAGTTTCTATATTCTGTACGAAGACTAAACAGCTATATAGAGACGATTCAGACCATAACGAGGTCTAAGCTTGTACCTCAATACAAAGAAGAATGCGGCAGTGCATAAAATATACCCGAGGAAAACACGTAGTTCTTCTAGACATGTTGAGGAAAGCGGGTGGCTATACTGGAGAAGCCGATTAACACCCCGTAAAGCAGGGGGATAATCCACGTCGACGCTAGGAGTATCTTGATTCTACCGTTGTCCTGGTATGTCAGTAACGTTGTACATTTCATGTGGCAGCACGTGCACCTGCGCGTGAGAGCGGGAAAAGTTAAATCAAAACGTGGATACATACACGGGTATCGCATTGACTGAAATCTATACGCTGTCGTACGTGGACTGGAATACATCGACGTTCCATAATGGCTCATGCTGCTAACGGACAGGTAAATAACGCTTTCTTGTTGGGGCATTAATTCTTCTGTTGTATGTACCTCACAGTACAGACTCATATATTGTGCATATGATATGGGCTTTATGATCCTTGTGTATTCGAAACCGTTGACATGGGTATATTTATTGATAATCATTTTAGATGTGTGGATATTAGATCACAAAGATATACACATACACACACACACACACACATACACACACATACACACACACACACACATACACACACACAAACACACACAAACACACACACACACATACACACACACATACACACACACACACACACACACACACACACACACGTACCACGTCTCTCTATGTTTATAAGTATTTTAAAGAATAGTGTAATTAGTCAGAGTAATACTTATTTCAACTCTCATCTCGCGTATATTACTCGCATACACGCAATATTGATAAGGATACCACGGATGCCATAACAAAGACCAAGTCGAGCATCTCTAACCCATGTAGCCAGTAACAAAGACACGTACAGGGCATTGTACATAGTGAATCCAACACGGGTATAATATAGCTGGGTGGTATAGTACTAGATTGGTGGGGGTGTCTTTGAAAGGGGTATTAAACCCCAATTCAATATTTAAAAAATAATAAATAAAATAGACGACGTCTATGTATAATAAAGAAAATGTGTCGTTAGGTGACAGATCAGGAACGAGAGCAAATGGACCTTTTGAAGTTTTAATGATGAAAACAAACTTTCCAAACGTGTACACTTTAGGATTTACCCTCCTCCGTTGGGAAGAATGTTTGTGGATCTAGAGTGGTTGTGATCACCTTGTTGTTGATATTAGCATTTGTAGTATGTCACACATCTTTGATTCTCAGAAACCTTATCATTATACGGCATCTGTGTCAGATATATATGTTCTAATGACATTGAAAAGTACACATAACATGTATATTTGTTTGTTAATTTCTTGAACTTGTCATAGTTGATCTTGAATTTAGTCAATAATTAATAAGAAAATCTGGACACGTGTGTTCAATATTGTTTTGATATATGGCTATATGCATGTGTATGCTACACTTGTATTGAATACGGCTGATGAGATGCGGGTGTCAAATTGCACATAGCCAATCAGGCGGATGTTCTTTTTTTTAACCATGTAGCCAATGATGCGGGTGTCATATTGAACATGGTCAATGATGTTGGTGTCATATCAAACATACCAGGCCACCCCTGAGTATGTTAACAGCGTCAAACATTTGATTGCATGTACCGTCAGTATAGACTACATCACAAGTCAACATATGATTTGGGCCTTTTTTAATTACACTCGAATCGATCTTGGTAAAACTGACAAACCAAGAATTATACCGGATATCAAACAGTCAAATTTCTACCGGAGGTATGGCTTAATATACGTCGTATAAACAAGCTCTCTTATTGTCTATAAAATATTGCATATTGCTCTTATGGTAATTTATTACAGTGCACTCAAACGGAGTCTTTGTAGTGAATGTGCTCTGTTGGGATAGAATTATTGAATACAGGCAACGATGGTATCATATTGATCATTGCCAAAATTGGTGTTTTGTTGAACATAGGTAACAATGTTGTTATACTGAACATTGCCATGTTAAATACAGGCAACGATTGTGTCATATTGATGATTGCAAAAATTGGTGTTCTGTTGAACATAACACTGTCACAGGCAACGATGGTGTCATATTCAACATTGCCAAAATGGATGTCATATTGAACACAGGCAACGAGTGTCATATTCAACATTGCCAAAATGGATGTCATATTGAACACAGGCAACGAGTGTGTCATATTCAACATTGTCATATTGAACACATGCAATGGATCATGGTGTCATATTCAACATAGGCAACGCGCGTGTCATGCATACGATGTGTAGGCGTATTTTATTTAACACTGGTGGAGCGAGATGAACCTATTCACACCTCGTTAAACGTTAATGTGAATGTATGTGAACTCGATGTATTGTTAAATAGCTATTAATATAATTACGGTTGAAAACCCCACTATTGCTATGACTGGTTTAAATGTTATTTCTAGTTAAGAGTATTCATAAACTTCTATTCAACCACTATATGGCTCGTTTGGTTTTATCATCAGCTAATATATATATGGATTACACGGCTTATGCCGCATATCGTGTTAACTATACAGCTGCACAATATACCATCGTAATCCTAATGAAGAGGTTTTACGATTTATTGTGACATTAATGTTACTTATATGTCCCAGATACTGAGGGGAAATGTATTGTGTATTATGATTAATTGGGGGACATCACCCCCTCCCTCTCCCCTCCCACATACATACACACATATTCGTCTGAGCTCATTATTGTGAATGAAACTGTTATGTGAGACGATGAAAATGAAGGTATGTACTATTATATTTATATATATAAATATGACTTCAAAGATAGAACTATATTATTTTTATATATAATATATTTATAGTAACGTTTGAATATTAAATAGCTTAGTATGTATAACACGTAGGCCCTATACATGTAGAGATGTTCGTGACAACGTCGAAATGCCTAGAAGATGTCTTGGTCGCTCTTTAAAAAAAAATGTTTTCATACGCATAGAGATATGCATCGATAGATAGCTTGAATGAATGTAAACATTTCATTTATTAATTGTAAAGGTATGAAAAAAATCAGCATGTTTTAATATTTCAAATGCGGTCACGGGGTGTGCTGTTACTTTATGTTATTTACAAAGCAGTATTCGAGTTTCTGTAGCTTTACAAAAGTTGAAGAAAATAGCTTGGTATCATCAGTCATTGTGATATAGGTTTACAATGTAATACCCTTCAAAGTACAAGCTAAAGTTCATTCGTCGACAAGAATGAAAACGTTGATGCGTTACCGGGCGCAAGTAGAAAGAATAGCAGTCTGGTTTAGTTTTGCTATCTCGAGTGTAATTCTTATCGGAGCAATTTCAAGGTTATGTCACGTTTAAAGTATATGCACAAATAGTTAGTAAAATAAATACAAACTTGGACGATTGTTTTGTGGGGAAGTTTTCTAACAAATTTAGGAACTCGACTTTAAGGAATATGGTGCCATTCTTTTTTCAATATGTCTGCAAGTTCTTGAAGAGTACCTGGAGCCTGTAGAAGTTGTTACAGTATTACTATGAAATATACGTTACACTGGTTGGTAACACGTCAATTTTAATGACAGTCATTGACATTGTGTAGGTGAAATATACACGTATAGCATTACTCGCACGGCATGGACAACTCGTCTTGTATCTACAAATAGCAAATTACTGTGTTCAGTGCTGTGCACCAATGCATTTTACGTATTCCCAAACCTATTCCGAGTTGTAGCCTACACGATCGTATATATAGCATTCGATGACATATTTATGAAATACCTGTCAATGTAAATGACGACAGGTCCATGAGGAATACAACGTCTATGTATTATTGACAAGTGTCAAACGTTGAAACATACAACGATCTTCCTGAAATGTGTATAGTAAACGTGAAGTACTGCCTTCTGTATCGAACACTTGCAAGTAGATCTTTACAATTCAGATAAAGGACGCTCGCCACGCTGTGTAAGACATGGTTTTATGTCCGTGGTCGTGGTCCGAATAATAGAATACCGTATAGTAGCTTCAATACGGTAATTGCAATTATTCAACATACAGAAAGGCGAAAAGAATGAAACCTTCGATATACATATTTAGCTCGATTGAACTTATTAGTATAGTATAGCCTAATAATAACAAGGTTGTGTGTGTATGTGTGTGTGTGTGTGTGTGTGTGTGTGTGTGTGTGAGAGAGAGAGAGAGGGAGAGAGTGTGTGTGTGTGGTTTG
>JAUTBV010124073.1:0-12791 GCA_032361325.1 Lepetodrilus fucensis
GTTTTTGGAAGTACAAACATGATTTTATGTATGTCAAGTGAATGTATTTTGCAGTTGTAGCTAAGAACTAGTCAAAACAACCATAAACATCTATGATATTATGCCTTTAATGTAGGACTAATGTGAAGATATGTTTAGACAGGAATATACGTAGAAGCCAGTGAAACAACAAACCGTGCAGATCTAAAGATGGCCACCGCTTCCCCAGGCTCCTTATCTCGCATAGCATCCTGAATACGACACATAGCGTCAACTCTGAAACACAAGTATCAAGTATCATAATCATGGCTGTGAGGATAATGAAAGCAAGAATAAACTATTACAACACGTTGTTTAGGATCCACTTGCCTACAAATAAGGTATATTTACATATCCAAACGTATCTAATACAATTTCATGGGAAGAAAAACCAATACTAAAATATGCCTATAATATAATAATGTGTATTTGTAACGCGCTAGCCTCAATGAACAAGGTGCACGCTCAAAGCGCTAGTACATACATGAAAGGTTGGAAAGCGTGACAAGGGAGATAACTACCTCTGCTGGTCCACCTCCACCTCTGAGGCTGCATCAAATGGAGCGACTACTGGTATGTCTTCTCTCCCTTGGAAGATGGCCGACAACTGGCCGGAGATCTCGTCCCAGAGGTCTTCTAGCTGCTCCTCCGTTACTTCCGCAGTCTCGGGCTTGGCTGAAGCATGCAATGTTGCGAAAAGCTCACAAACTAAGCAGAGAATGGGTACCCGGAAGGATGAGATGGAAATGCGAATGATAACCTTGTAGCGCTGGAAACGGCAGCTTGGGTTGTATATTCCCCAGGGAGTTGAGAATGAACACTGAGTGTACACAGATCCATTGACCGGGGATAATAATGTGGAGTTTAGAGCATGCCTTAGGGGGTGTTTTTTTGCATTATATGTGGCCTATTTTTTTACTGTTCGAATTGAGAGTTCAGAGGCTGCTTTCAAGATTATTTCACTCATATCACTGCTTGTCATGAGGAAACATACCACACTGAAAGTGATGAATGTAACAGTAAATTTATGAGCACCGGCTGGAACTAAGTATGATTAACCCTCTCCATGCTGGAGAGCAGTGCCTGTGCCTAATCCAGCAGGGAGAGTGTTAAATACTGCAATAGTACAGACAATGCATCCTATCATGATCGTATTGGAGGTTACTTCTCTGAAAAATGGGCAGCTTTTAACACCATTAATTCTAAAGTCGATCTACTACCCACACCTTCTCTACAATAACTCACAATTTCACTACTTTTACAAGAAATGTATACACAAGGATGTTGACGCAGCTAGTACCTTTTGGCTTGGGTTTTCTCTTTTTCTTAATTTTCTTCTTTTGGACAACCAAATGGCCAGTCCTCTTGCTGAAGTGTTCCAGCATCTTAATAAACAGATGAGTCGTCTCGATCAAGTCGCGGAGATACGTTCTGCAACAAGACACATTGAGGAATAATCTACTGGAAATTATTTATTGAGAAAAAACATTACATGGTAAAGTCATTCTGGTAATGTACTTCGATGACAGACTTCAGTACGATCAGACCACACTAAGACAATATTATATCTTGTACCTGCAAGACTATCTCTTAATTAAGTTATAGAAAAGTAGAGTTCAAAACTTGAACTATCTTTTTTTTTTTTTAAATTGGGGTTTAAAGTCACTTTCTAGAATCTTTCACTAATATCACGACTTGTTAGTTTAGGGCAGGAGGAAACCTGCAACATCCGTAGTGCTGAATGTTGCAGTAAACCTGTGAGCACCGGCTGGTACTGACAAGACCAAGGATGATAACTGCATTGCCACTCTACAGTCAGTGCATCCTATCAATATCGCGTTAGAAAGGTAACTTTCGCGAACCATGATGCCAGGCCCCCCGGGGCAGGATTTGTGTATTACTTTGTGTATTACTTTGTGTATTACTTTGGTTCAGATTGGAAATTAGAAATGTTTTCAAGATTATTTTTCTGGATATCAATACCTGTCTGATGGTCCATGGCCTATGAGTGTACATAGTGAAGTACGGCCCCCGTGTGTACGGATATTTCCCCGGGATCTCCCGAGGTATATCATCAACATCCTCCTTCGTATACACAGGTTTGATGTTGATCCCCTGAAAAATGGCAACATGTGTGATTAGCAAAATCATGGTTCGCAATTAACACTCGCCCGGCCATTTCTTCCAATGCTTTAAGGCATCCTAAGGGTGAGGAGAAATTCATAACATTTGTTATTTGTATCAGTATTCGGGCGAGTACGTTTTAAAGCTAGTTCTATTGCTGAAAATACATATAAATTATTACAACGATCTCTGAATTATTTTGTCCAGTGTGAACTAGGATATTACAGCTACACAGTTCGTTCACAGTTGAGTACATCGAGTATGGAGTACCTCAGATGTTTTCCACGTAAGAGTTTCTTCCACATCCTTTCCCTTCAGTTCTTTCTTGGCGCCGATCGCCCATTCTGGGTCGATAGTTTCTGAGCTGAACTGTCGCAGGCAATGGCTGCTGGTGGGAAACACCTGAAAATACAGTGGATTTTAACAATTCTCCAAGCTAGAAATGTATCATATATGTGGTTTCCCATGTTTTAATTTGTTCATAAGCACTACTCTGAAGCAGTAAAACGTTAGTTCTGACTTCTATTTATTTAATCGTCTTCATTTCCTTAGAAATGACACTATCAGGCCCATAAACATTACCTTTATGTGCACATTAGTGTGCAAATGCTCTAAAGCGTGTTCATAGAGCTAAATTATTAACCAGTTTACTGGATCATCAGTGTGATCTCATTTTCCTTCTCAACTCATTGAGGAGTACACAACCCAATCTGTCATTCAACTTCAAGGCACTAGAAGGTTATCATTCACTAGGCCATGTTTATGTCCTCTGTGGAATCTATATGCTACGATTAAAATCTCCGCTAGGGGTGCATATAGCGGAGATTTTGATCGTAGCATATAGATTTCACAGAGGACATAAACATGGCCTAATCATTCACATGCCCATGTCATCCTACCGGGTACCCACTGGCCACTCTCTCCCGGGGCCCTCTTTCCACCTTTGCCAATATTTCTTAAGATTTTTAAAAATGCATTGAATAGAGCATTGGAATTAGAACATGTTATAGCACCCTTATAATAGTACGATTACCACAATGAACTGACAAATATCGAAGATCCCCTTTCACGAAAAACCTCATTGTCATTGATCGAAAACCGGACAAATATACGACTGGGTCCGAAAGCGCAAGCAGACATTGTATTAATGAAGGTCATGCCATAATTGTATTTACAAATAGTTAATATGAACCTACTTTGTTGCTGCAGCTCCAAACATGCTTCCTTAAAACACTGTAAAGACGTACACGTAACATCACAACCATAACATTCACGTAAAATATTTCACGGTCGGGGACACCGGAAGTAGCTGAACAATACAAAAATGAAACTATACATTTACGAAATATGATCGAAACATTGATATTTTATTGTTCAATATTTTGTTTTGCTCGAGGTTGTCACTATATTTAATTTACATATGTAATAAAATGTTGGTATCATGGATTGCAAGCAGACAGAGCGTGTAGTCACAGTAGTGTACAATACTTAATTTGTAATTAAATGATTGGCCCTCCAAAATGTGTATTTTGATGCCAATCATGGATATAGATATTTCAATGGATTCTGAAAATATTATGAGAATATATGAAACTAATACTTTTGTCTTCTCAAATACAGTGTTATTGCATGAAATACTGAGCATAATGATTAATGTGCAAATGTCTCAACAATAGGGTTTGTCTGCCTTTACTGTCATTGCATAACTACATGTATTGCAAATGTAAGTGTTGATGGATCGATTGAATTAATGCTTTATGTCGCAGCGGGAATGTTTCATCCACAGGCAACAGTATTGCAAGGAAGATGATAACAGCACAAATGTTTTGAATGCACACACTTTTATTTATAGGAAATGTTCAAATGTAAGCATCAAAAAGTCACATCTTTACGCAAATATATCACAGGCATGTTTCAAAATGTACACAGTACAATAGATTTCAACTTGAAGCAGAAATAAATAAACAGTCTTTGTACATTCATAAAACAGACTGGGGCCGAAACTTGGGACTCTGAATGACAAGAATATAACATACAAAATTAAAATTATATATTAATTATTAAGAATCCTATCTCTCACCATACTTTACCCATGTACTAAGTCAAACTTTATACATTTTAAAGGGTGATCTGCACTTTTTCTGTTTGTTTTTATTAGGAAAAATTCTAATGATGGAAAGCTACTGTTTGTAGACAGGACATTTTCAACATGGTGAAGTATACTAGTATTACAAATAACATGTAGGTCAAGTATACTAGTATTACAAATAACATGTAGGTCAAGTATACTAGTATTACAAATAACATGTAGGTGAAGTATACTAGTATTACAAATAATATGTAGGTGTCAACACCTCATTGCACATAATCAACCACAGAGTTGAGCCTCTTTAACTATTCTTTAACCCTCTCCCTGCTAGATTAGGCACAGCTTTTTAAGGCATCTCCAGTTTCTCCCAGCATGGTGGAGGTAACTGGGTATCAATGCCCTAAAGAGAAGTACCTGTGCCTAATCCAGCAGGGAGAGGGTTAAACTAATCTACACTACAGGTACGGTAATGTGGAATTACTATTACTACAGTAAATTACTACATTTCCCTTCCATTGGAATAAAATAATTGATTTGTCATTTGCTGTAATATTCCCCAAGCAATGCCCGCATCTATATGCTAGTTATTATTTCACACACCCATTAAGTACTAGAATATCAAATTGGCACCCATCTTTATAGAAGCAGTTTACCTGGTAATCATGAACATATTATTATCTTAGTAGTATAATCATATTATACTGTAACATAAATTGCTTCAATATCAACCCAATGAAATATGAATGGTAATGAAATCGGCAATGCTAGTACCAGTTATGTTAGTTTAGTCTAGGACAGCACACTCTTCTTATTAATCGCGCAACAGTTTAACAGGACAACACATGGTTACAGCCAGGACAGCAACAGTTGGACAACGTCATGCTGCACTGCAATCGGCAAGCAGGACATAACTGACTCTATATCAAATTGACATATTGTGATAAATCTGCAATCATTGTAAACTATGCTTGGTTTAACAAAGATTTAGGATTTCCATTTTATTTTAAAATATGGTACATACATAATCAAACAAAACCATCACATTTCATTAAATATGTTGCGAGTATATTAACATTTATTAAGTTCCCAATTAATATCCATCTAATTTAATGTTAATAGTGCTACTACGAGTATGCTTTCAAATCTGATATTTCAGAATGTGAGAGACATACATTTCTAATAGTCTATTAGTAGTACTTGTACTATAGGTTGATGGTCTAGTGAAATCTGTTACTGTCAGAACATGAAGTAACTATGATGAGGATCAGTCTGCTCTACAGTTGCTAGATCTAATCATAGTTCATATTATAGTTGTCATTGCGCTAGGCAATAGTGCTCAGTGTGTATGCATTCTTAGTACATGATATACATGTACCAGTCAGTCAGTCCATTGGTCGGTCGGTCAGTTGGTCTGTCAGTCAGTTGGTCAGTCAACTGTGAAGAGGTAAAAGACAAGTCAGTATCTGTCTGAGGTCGCTCACAGTACCACACGCAATACAACAAGTGATTTGACACATTTCCTGCAAAAACAAACAAATAAAATCCAACAAAAACTAAATGGAGAATATTTTGCTTATTGTCTTGTATGTAATGGCAGTATGGCAGTTCATCAAAGATCTAGGAAAACAAATCAAAAAGCTAAATCAGACAGATTAAGAAGTTTCCGAACAAGTTCACGTGCCAAGGAAATTATCATGTGAAAACTTGCCAAAACTGATTGCATCAGACAGATTAAGAAGTTTCCAAACAAGCTTACGTGTCAAGGAAATTATCATGTGAAAACTTGCCAAAACTGATTGCTGAATAAGTTCATCCTAAAAGTGAGTCAAGAGTTTACAGCATTAGTCACAGGGCAGCATGTAATCCATCTTCTGGTGAATGTATCAACTTGTGGGCTTTCTATTACTATAACTGGTTGAACCAATACATGCCAAACATGTTTCGCTTTTGTCTAATTCTATTGAATTTGTGTCAATAAAATATATTGAAATCAAACATGCCAATTGTATTTATATCAAATTCATTTTTAACTGTATTTGGACAATGATTGTATTAATATTTTAATCTCTGTAAATAAATACAACAAAATTCATTGCACACAAAGTGGCAGGGGAGGCTACTCTCCACCAGAAATGTGTCAAATACACAGGCAGTGCACAGACATTCATCAGCATCTAAAAGTAGGTCAACGTGTCTCATGGTACATATGCTGCGTTGTATTTAAAAGGGTCGATATCCACAGGGATATTTGACTAACATCCAGTTGTCTAGTTGCCGCACACAGTGGTCCCAACATAGCTGACCGTACACCTGAAACACAGAATATGTCGCAGAAATTAATTTAAATCTAAAATTTATTATCGCTCAAAAATCACCCATATGATACTAGTATGAGTGAGTGAGTTATTGTTTTAAATCACCCATATGCGAGTGAGTGAGTGAATATGGAGTTTAACGCCGCTGCGGGAAACTTTCACCCGTATGCAACAATATATTCTAGGAGATTATGTATTCCTTGCATGTACATACCGTTCTGATTTTCATGTCAATCTTCTTGGAAGACTTCTCATCCTGCTGCTTCTGAAGGAACTTGACAGCGCGTCCAAACTGCTTGTGAACCAGAGCGTGCTCTATACTGAAGGCCAGCACCTGAAACAGACACAAGCAAACTGACCGAGAGGAATTCATGGGTGCATTTAATGACACAAGCACTTGCAAGCAACTTATAAGTTACTTACTAAACTAGCCACTGTCTCAAGAGTTGTATGAACCGTACATGGGACAGGGAACCAGTTTAGCTAAGCAGCTTACTCAGCCCTGTGCTGATTGAATGCACCCCTGATGTTTTCATCTAATGATTTAATACAAAGGTAAGAGTCTACAACACATTTGTCTAGACTTGAGCTTCTGAATAGCAGCTGTCTAAGTAAATAAATATCCCATGTTATAATATTACACATTGGCAATATAAGACAAACTTATATGAAGAAATCAAGAAAATTATGTTTTAAATATAGATGAACTAATAGGTTGATAATCCATGGGTTGCTAAAGTTATACAATACTAATTATGATTTACAGCATATATTAAAATGTGTAACCCTCTCCCTGCTAGATTAGACACAAGTACAGTTCTTTAGGACATCTCCAGATGCCTCCATTATGGAGAGTTAAAGCATTAATGGAATTATTGAGGACAACATACACCCTAACTCAACATAATTTCAGCGAGTGTCAAACATAAAACTACCTTTGGGTCTGTGAGGTCGGCCCACTTCTGGATCTCTACGAATGTTTCCTTCAGGTCTGAGAGCGAGACTTCCGGAGTGACCATGACAGAGGAGGAGTCGTCCGTGGACTCGGTGGTCTCCAGTGGGTGGAGAAGGATGTCGGCCTGGGCACAGCCCAGATGTACGTACGCCTCCACCAGCGCGGACTTCTGCTTGTCCATCTCGCTGGAAACGTTAACGGTGGAATAGCTTGGATCGATCGATTTAAGCTCCTCACTGCTGCGGATATATATATATATATGCGCAAAACACATGCACAGTGGAACAATTCATCAGGAAGAATGTTAATGCTTGATTTAGCTGCGGAAATGTTTCACCCATATGTGATGAGGAATAGCGACAGAGTGATCTATTGTTTTATGTCACAGCGGGAATCTTTCACCCATACGAGACGACAAATAGTTTGTAACATAATAAATGTGTTTTTTTAAAACATTAAAAGATTAAGGTACAATTTTTGAGTCCCTCACACATTTGTAAAAAAAATGTTATGTTGTTTATTATCTGACCATTATCTCGGAGTTCCTACCTCTTGATAGTGGACGCCTCTGACCGGGAATCATTCTTCACGCCATAGTACGCCAGCAGGCTGGCCTCGTCGATCTTAGATATGATGTGTCGAGACAGCGATATCACATCTCCACGACTTGCATCATGATCCTGCAAACCAAAGCAACAGTAATTTGTGAACTCCATTATAATGGAAACTACCAACTGAGTGAGTGAGTGAGTGAGTGAGTGAGCTTTGATGATGAATGACATATTACCTCCTCAGCATCCATGGTCTGTAGTCTAGCTAGGTGAACAGGGAGGTGATCAGGGAACTCGTTCCTCACTTCTTCGTACAGCTGGTGACCCAGGTCAAGTCTGTAAACACATCACCAGCGATAAAAACTAACTTTAAAACTTACTAGCCCGAATAGTGATACAAATAACAAATGTTATGAATTTCTACTAGCCCTTAGGATACATTTAGCATTGGGAGAAATGGCCTGGGCTACCGTGCAAGTGTTAATTTCGATCTCTGTATCACACTTGCATAGTACCAGCTAATGCTGTAGTAACAGGTAGGAGACCTACATGTGAGACTATCACCTTCCTAATGTAAAGTTAAATAATACATATTTGGACGTCACAGACAGACTACAAGGAGCACTTACTTGCTGATCCAGGACACCTTGAGGTCGCGGAGAGCCTCGGCATACTCCTCTTCCTTACTCTTCTTCTTCTCCTCCTTCTTCTCCTTACCATTGCTCTTGCTGCTGTTGGACTTCTTCGGGTTCTCCGTCAGAATGTACTTGAACGGCACGGAGCTCTGCCAAGTGATCAATATTTTATGTAATTTTTTTTTTTTTTTTGGGAATTGGTATTTAAAGTCGCTTTCTAGAATCTTTCACTAATACTCATTTACTTATCAATAAAGAAGAAATATGAATGGATCTTGATACATGGATCAAAACTATCCAAATAATGTGACTGCTATACTTTTACCATATTTTACACAATATATTACATTATGATATCACTAAATGTTACATTATATAACATATTACATATATAACAGTGCATCATTCCACAGAACAATTGTAGCACTACAAGAGTTACAACTCACTATGCACATGTATAGGAGTGAGTGAATTATTGTGCTACATCGCAGCGGGAACCTTTCACCCATATGTGACGATTAATGTACAATACAGGTGCTCTGTGGAACAGGAATCAGGAATATGAATAGGTAAATTTTCTTGCATCGATTATAATTCATCACTAAACAGAAAAAAATGTAATAAATAATCTGAATAAATGATTCCATGTCTAACCGCTTTCTTGGCTGGATCGTCTTTGACAAGAGAGATGGTCCCAGTCAGGTAGTAGCCTGGTGATGCCCCCTTAGGAAGTCTGCAGGGAGAAATATATCAGATATTTATTATGTTAAGTCACAGCAGGAATGTTTCACGAATTAATAAAGAGAAAATTTACGTTGATGGTAGGTAGGGAAAGAGGCTTTACCCTGGATGTACATGTAAGTAGTTCAAGTTAAGAAAGGATTCAAGTGTTGCTATGTTTAGATATATTTGTTAGGCTGAAGATAAAAGAACGGATGTGGGTAGTACAACTACAGGTTAACTGAGCAGACCATTGCAGACTGTACAGGTTAACTGAGAGGACCACTGCAGAATGTACATGTTAACTGAGAGAACCACTGCAGACTACAGGTTAATTGAGAGGACCACTGCAGACTAAAGCTAAAAGAACGGATGTGGGTACTACAACTACAGGTTAACTGAGAGGACAACTGCAAACTAAAGATAAAAGAACGGATGTGGGTACTACAACTACAGGTTAACTGAGAGGACCACTGCAGACTACAGGTTAACTGAGAGGACCACTGCAGACTACAGGTTAACTGAAAGGACTACTACAGACTGTACTCACTTGTCCTCTGGCAGGGGAGCTAAGTACAGAGGGTAGACGTTTCCTTTGATCATGGAGAATGATGTGACCTTCTTGCCGCTGGTCAAGGTGTTCTGCCAGCTGGGGTAGATGTCCACGGAGATGGAGCTGGACAACTTGTGGTGCAGCAGGACCACCATGTCCTTGACCTTGTCCAGACTGTCCCGTGACTCGTGGCGCACCTGAAGCAGCAGCTGGTAGTCTCCCTTGTCCAGCTTGCAGCTGTACTGAAACATGCATCATACAGGTCAGTGCTATGCCCAGGTATTCATCAACTTTTAAATTAAAATACATTTTTAAAAAACTCAAATATTTAAATTTTAAAATAAAATAAAAATAAACAAAAATATAAATTTTAAAATTAAATAAAAATAAACAAATAATTAAATAAAAAATAAAAAATACCCACCCCCACCTTCCAAATTCCTGAGCTAAAACCAGACAGATATTCATTGGTTAGTTCCCATGATTAATTTTCACACCAAATATCTAATCTCACCCCATTCAGACTGGCCTTTCGTGACCTCTATACAGGTTATAAACCACCTTTAGAAATCCCATAGACGACAGTGTTAACGTATTTATGCATAACTACTGATTCAGTGATTCAAATACCACAAAACGACCTACATTGCAAAGTTCAGTTCCCCAGCAATGTAGAAATCAAAGAAAAAGCACATGTCAAATTGCTTGTTTACGTTTCACAGGAATAGGCATGACATCACCATATGTTCGGAATGAATACATTGTGTAAACTTCAACTATCTTAAAGACCACAGTTAATATTTTACTATATCAATGACAATATCATAAACCCATTATCATTCTTGCAGTTAATATTTTACTATATCAATGACAATATTATAAACCCATTATCATTCTTGCAGTTAATATTTTACTATATCAATGACAATATTATAAGTCATGGGGGGTTGAAAGGAATGATATTACTTTGAAAGCCTACACTATATATTTTGCCATTAAGTGCACGATATAGTTGTAGGTGATGCGTGTCAGCATTATTCTTGTTAGACTGTCATTGTTGAACGAGATTAACTTTGTCGGTGTGTTTCATATGTCAAGGGTTTAGTGTAAGATAAATGCTTATATTATTAGTTTGTACTGTCGGTATGATCATTTAGTAAATGTGTACACTGGCTAGGCTGTGTCAAATTGATTAAATGGTTTCTGGGAATTTGTTTATAAATGTATGGTAAAATAGGTGGGCATGTAGGAATTTGTTTTTATTTCATTTGAACACAGTCACTGGTTACTTCTTTTTCTCAAATAAAAGTACTAGTATATAATTTTTGGTAAACATATTAAGAGTTCTTGCATATGGGTGAAAGATTCCTACTGCAAAGTTAAGCAACAAATCACACACTTCATGTTTAAAAGGACTACGCAATAAATAGTTGAATAGAACACTGAAGTAGGCACTGTAAATTATTATGCTAATAAAAATGCTAATGTTCACGTGCCATTTATATAAAAGAATGTTATTATGTAAGCTTTTTGTCTCTTGTCAATGTTAGAAATGGATTTGTAATTGTATACAGTAGAACTTGCGTATACCGGCCTCGGATAAACCGGACACTCGCCTATAACAGACTGAAACTGAAGTTCCGGTCCTGTCTAATGCTAATTACGGCATATGCGTATAACAGACTTCGCCTATATAACTGACCAAAATAGCCAGTCCCAATGAGTACGGTATTTTGAAATTTTAATGAGAAATGTCTCTAAACCTACCTACACAGACATGTTAGTTAATTGAAATTGTCCAGCTGTATTGTTGTAATTGGAAAAACAGTTTTATTATTTCACATAATGAATAATTTATTACAGGAGCATTCATCTGTTGCATGATTATCTTCCTTGGAAACTCATGAATGTCTAATGTACATCTGAGTGTTGTTGCCCAACATTTTGGTTCGTAATTTGTCATCTATCCAATATTAATGTTGTAGGGATGTATAATAATGTCAGATAATTGTTATTGGGATATTCGGGCTACATGCGTGATATCTCGTTGGACATGTACCAAGCACCCTAAATAACCTCAGTTTAACCAAATGTATATTTACTGTTATAACATGCATTGTAACCATAATGTAATTGTAATAACTACAGTAAGAGTAGCATTTATAACTTTGTTGATTCACCTTTACAGGTTATAAATATGTCACAAGTGACTGTGTGTTGACTTTCTCTTGCCTTTATTCAGGACAGGAATGCTTAAACGATTTTTGTTGTTGCCATTCTATACAATGTGGCAATGCTTTCTAGCCATTAGTACTGTATGTTTGTCATCATTGAACTGCTCTGAAAAGTACACATAAGAATTGCCATTTATTATCGTAATGTGCTGCTATGTAGGTACTACAAGGTATACTCGACTAGCTGAGCAATAACAGTGTGCATACAGGTACTTCTATATATCTTTATGGGCGTTACAATGAGGAATTCATATTCATATGACATGACTTGATGGTATGTTTTCCTTTTCATGCTTTGTTAGAATTGTTTTCATCACAGACATTAGTCTCACCAAAATACTAATAGTCTTATTCACTATATGTCTTATTCACTATATGTCTTATTCACTATATGTCTTATTCAATATATGTCTTATTCACTATATGTCCACCATGTTCTAAGGAAAAGAAATAGATCTTATCAACTTGGTTCCTTTTATAAATATAAATCTACCAGTAGAAATGTTTCTAGTAATAATATATTAATTATTTCATTTAACCAATTGAGGCTATACAGATACATTAATTGCAATGTGTTATGCTTAAACTAAAATTATC
>JAUTBV010124084.1:0-12790 GCA_032361325.1 Lepetodrilus fucensis
TATGCATGCAAGTCATGATATTAGTGAAAGATTCTAGAAAGTGACTTTAAACCCCAAACCAACCAACCAACCAACTGTACTCATAAGCACTAGAATGTATAAAAAGAAATATACCCATTCACGCTCATTAAAGAAGCAATGTAAATACTAGTCTGATGCCATTAGCTGTGGGAAGATTTTGGAGGTTAAAGGTCTCACTGGTTTTCAATATTTTCATATATTTTTTCTGTTTTGTATTTTTTATCTCAAAATAAAAAAGAAAAAGAAAGAAAAATATTGACCACCAGTGGGGCATGCAGAAAATGTAGTTTGTTGCCCAATATATTTGTAGTTTAAGGTAAAATACATTTGACCATGAAATATTTCAACAAACAGTGGTTGTATGTCTTTAAGCAGTGTTGTCCAGGCAGATATGACCATTATGGAAATGATGGGGAAAGCAATTCAGAATTCACCTGAATGTTATTTAAATTGGGAATAATCAAGGTACAAATTTGAAGAAATGTAGAGGGAGTCAAGATCCTGTTTAGTCTAAAATTATAATTAATGTCAGATTGTATACATTTAACTTTTGTATCAAATAAATGAATGTTGAGTAATTAGCACTCATTGTGCCACAATGACCTGGAGATTTTGTGTTATTGGTGCAATACATGAGCTACACATAAAGAATGCATTTTCTTCATGCATTTGTTTCCTTAACATGTATTAGTGGACTGATTTGTATTTGCTATCATGTATGTTTATGTCATAAATATTGACCAACAGGAAACGTTTTTGTTTATTTCATAACCATAATATCGCACAGACTCACAGGTATATCATATTAATTCCATTTAACCCCCTTCCTGCTAGATCAAGCACATCTCTGATTGCCTCCAGCATGGAGAGAGTTCCTAAACTGAAGAGATATATAAAATATGTATTTTTGAATCTTACACTTTGGAGAGAGAGAAACACCGGTTATCTTCTATAACTATCGTACACGTAAAAATAAAAATGCCAGTATGGTTGAAATTGTGGCATTATATAATTCACTAAAACTATAGGAGCTATTATTTATAAATAAATATTGGAAAACCATACTGAGTACTTCTATACAATGGACATTTTAGAGTAGGCTACCAGGCTATCTTTTCACGAAGCTCTCATATCCATGCACATAAAGGTCCGTTCATACCTAACCCGGTTTTCACAGCAACGGATCGCACATATGAACTGTCCACACTGAAACCGCGCGGGAAACCGTTCTGCGGTCAGAACAATGGAAAACCGTTGCGGCTGCCGCACGTGTTAGAACTGAACAACCGTTTATCTTTCATTTACGCTCTATTTGCCATTTTAGAGCTAACGCACTGCAAGGAGTTCTATGATCTCGGATAGGAGAGCATTGTGAAAGGATATACCCAGTTCTATGTGGGAAATGATGTACGGTATAATTCAATAGAGTAGATAATCCTTGTGGAAAACATGGGGCTTTGAGTTCATTGATCTGAAACAATAATGAGTCAATTATATTTTCCACTGATACTTTCGATGCACAACATAATGATCCACGTAGATCTTTGTAACTTTCGGAGTAGGGTATGTATATCATTCATATCATTAATATACAAGTCTTACTCGTAAGACTGGGCGGTCCAGATAGCTAAATAATATATTATCCTAATTACAAAATTATGAATGTGTACTAAATATACGAGATCGTTTTAAAGTCATAATGTCGATATGTATGGTCATTTTGGAGTAGTTCTTAGCGACAACTGCAAAGTACATTTACTGCACATACATATATAAAATCATGTTTGTACTTCCAAAAACCTTCCTACCGCGGTATGGTAGACAAATTCCAGTGCAACCCCCGATAGACAACCTGAATATGGTCGTATTTTATTTGCTTCATTATACTAATGGCAATGCAAGTACTCAAAGTGGTACGACTAAAATATAATACGTAACGGCAACGCTTGCTTGCAATTCCTTCATATAGGCTACTATAGATCAGTTGATGCATCAAAGACAAAATAAATATACAATATTAATATGTTTGTAACTATCGAGTACTGGGGACTAAGTACATCGGTAAATAACAACTTTGGGGTGGATAAATCAAGCGTAATTATAGTCTCAGATCGAAATTGGTTTGTCCATTATATAGGTCTATCAACTGTGATAGTATACGCCTTTAATATGAAAGCCAGAGGTGTCTATACCACTACATGCCTTCCAAAGCATGTAGTTACATGTAAATATGTGAATATGAGTTTGGTCGTGCATGAGGGATACGGTATTGGGTCGAAACTGAATATATATGCAACATGTTAAGACACAAATCGACACTGAACCATTGCCATTTCTAAAACCAAAATCGCAAATTATTACCACATATTTTGTTAATATGTTCTGGAAGAATGTAGTGTATAGGAGATTAATGGTATAGGTATATGCCCCTGATAATATGGAAACCTGCATGCTCATTTAGCACGAAACACCAAGCCTCTGATTATTAAGAACCCGCTGAGGCATTCAATGTTGCCACTAATAATATGCCCAAAGTAATACCTTGTATACCTTTATTAATATTGATAGGAACGTATGCGTATTATCCCAAATTCAATTCATTCAAGTCAAATTTCAAAATTAATCATTCATAATATACTTGTTCTATTCATGCTTAGGCCTATACGTTCGTAGAGTATATATGTCTATATAACTTACTTGCAAAATGAACGATTTTAATACGGGTTATACACGCGAAGACAAATACTATATTCAATGAGTCAGAATGTTATGTATGGACTTGCAGATATCTCCCAAAGAATAAATATGTTGATCAGGTCTATACGGAATTTACGGGAAATTATAACAAATATAGCCTATATATAGCATATTATTTTATTAATATAATATGGGAGAATGTTATGTAGGCTACATGTATGTCCATGGAGTCACAGATCATAGTCTGATCTCGACAAATATGTTGGTCAACAAAGGCTGTTACATGTCACAAAGCTCTAAAGAAGAGATAAGAACACCATGGTTGGGGTTTCCTTTCACTCGACTACCGTACCAGGCAACAAATCAGCGTTGATACAACCGTTGCTAGGACACGATAGGAATGAGGAGACTTAAATGCGAATTTAACCAGGGTCTTCGTACAAGTATAGTATACAAATAATGAAAATTGCATATATTATATAGGGCCTATTTGACATTTTCAAATCTGATCTAAGGCTTACTACATTCAGTCAATATTGTGAACTTTAACGATCTTGAGCTTGCATTAGTATGGTATAGTGCGAGGATATATTTGTATATCGTGCAATAAAAAAGCTTTTATTATTAAGTTTATTAATTATTATTATTATTATTATTATTATTAATAATAATAATAATAATAATAATAATAATAATAATAATAATAATAATAAATTATTATTATTATTACTAATATAATAGTCGTCACCTATGGGTGAAATATTCCCGCCCGTGACGTAAAACAATAATTCATTCATTCAATACTAATATAATATCTACTATAATGTTCAGGGCCGTAGCTAGCCAGGGGGTAGGGTGGGCAGTCCCCCCCCCCCTCCCCTCCCCCACCCCGCTTGCCATTTTACCAAACTAGTTTAGTTATACGGCCCTGCTGTTGGCCTATAGCCTACAGCGATTTGTTATGTTCATTGGCGTGTCACCTCACACGTGCATGCATGTCAGATAGGCTACCAAACAACATATATATACTAGAAATATATATATATATATATATATATATAATTGTCCATATATAAAACTATTATGGACAATTAAACAACAAGCAGAGTGAATTTGACTCCAATGTTAGAATGTATCTAAATTGATTGTACGAATGAGAGCATTTAAAAATTGAAATACCCGGTGTATAGGCTATTAAATCTATAAATATATAATTCTACCGGTATATATATAGCTGCACCCCAGGGGTACCTTTAATTACGTTCACACTTCATTGTTGTCCTATGCAGCGAGTCCTGAGCGTAATAAAGTATCCCTGCATGGTATGAGAGGATGATAGCCTATGAGCCTACATATACCTTTGTATGTATACATAACGATCTCTTAATCTATATATTCTCAGAACACTTAAGTATAGGCTAAGTAAAATTGATTGTAAAGTCACATTTTTAATATTAGGGACCAACTACACGTTTTGTTGTTGCTGTTGTTTTTTGTCTGCACGAAATACTCTTATTCATCATAGTTTTAGCTAACCAGATGATGCTATAGTAGGCTATGTATAGCGTATTTATAGTAGCCTACCGACGAAAGTGTTTCTTTCTGGGAAGTATCTGTAGTGATAGCTTTGAGCAACGGGACCTATGACCTTACAAGAGGGACATTATGTCTAATACCAAGATAGGATAGGCTTAATATAAGATAAAGCTAAATACTTAATCTAGTATATTAGCCTACCTTTCCAGGAAATTGGTTTGTAGGGCCTATAGCCTATAGATAGGCTAGGTTCGAACATCACAAATTGCATATAAAATAGTAGGCCTATAGATTTTCATTCCTCTTAACAAATAATATGTTTATTCAGCCAAAATTAATGGAGCTTGTTCTATATCATTATTATTATCGGAATATTTTAGTTCTGCATTAACCCTCTCCATGCTGGGCAACCGGAAATGCGCATTATGTAGGCTACCCGTAATCCATCAGAAAGAGGGTTAAACGCGCCAAATCCACGCTTTCAAAGCATGTATGCTCAAAGTGCTGAATAAACATATATATAGTCCGACTTATTATGTTGGCATGCACTTGTTTGTTGTTGTATAGGCTATATTTAATTATATAGAGTGTAGGCTATATGTTGGTAAATCGAGCACAAACTGAATCCATTCATTTCCATCATATTAAATGCGCATGTAGTCTACCATTTTTTGGTAGTTCTGTTAATAATAATTTGCTATGGATATGTGTGTATATATATATATATATATATATATATATATATACCTAAACAGCTGCTAAATTAGGTCTAGATCGATCTAGTTAGATAATTTAGAAAAAATATTAATCTAAATATATTGTCGTCAGATTGTCAAATACTGAAATAGAAAGTAATCTATCGATTATATCCGAGAACTGATTATACTACAATATACAATGTCAATAGTTAGACATGATATAGGTTTCTAGTATGTTAAATACAACTGAGGGGCTCTCCGGGTGAGCATATTATTATAAACACAAGTGGCTTTGTTTACGAAATGTCATTGTTGCAAGAACTATCACATTTCATAACAACTGTTCTTTAATGGTTTCCCGAATCAAAACAGCCGTTCCCAGTAGTTGTATATTTATAAGAATTGCACAGATTGTCTTGAAAGCATGAAGATACACAAAACCATGCTCGTTCATGACTAGATGTCTCAGTTGTCAAGAACGCCATGTTTTCTCCACCCTCGTGGCCGCCATGTTGAATATCTTTAACGGATAAGACCGAATCACTCCACCTGTCAACGCGCATTCCACCATGAAATATAGTGCGCGTTTGAGATGGTGTCAATTCCATAATTATGTATTGTCAAGATTCGTGCATTTACCAATAGCTTTAATTATATGTGTACATTATTTGTATATTACAAAGTAGATACGATCCATAACACAGCTGCATTTATGCGCATCAAGCACCGGCCATTCGGCGTATGAACTTGGCTTGTGCTGACGCGAAGAGGCTGGCAACAGTTGCCGTAGGAATAAACGCCATAGCCACGGTAGCTGTGACGACTGTTACCCACCAACACGACCAACTAAGGTGATTTTTCTTTTCCTTTGGACACTTGTGTGTAGTCAACTTGTAGAGTTGTTATTGCAGCTCACAAAAACACCGGTTTAGATAAAATTGGATGTTTACGTAATCATAACTGACAGTAATATTTTCACGTATGTTGTTCGTCGTTGTTGTGTAAAAATGGCGAAGGATATGCGGCGTTTTTCATCTCTATCTGTAAATGCGGTCGATCTAGGGCGGCATTTTCAAAAGTCACAGTCGAAACCATGTCCATGTGAGGCACATGCTTTAGGTAATATTGAAGCGTGCATTTTAGAAATGTTATAAAAGTACGATATCCATCTGTTTCATTTACCATTGGAGGTTATAAAAGTGGGTCATATACCGCCCTATTTGACCATGTGCTTGGATACCAGTATGGATAACAAATATGCCTGGCTGCTCTAAGGCACCATTCAGGTTGCCTGGTAACCTTGAAGTGTGACCTATGTCGACAGGATAAATTAAAGAGTTTAGATTAGATTATTTACTTTACTGACAAATGATAACCATGCATTTATCTTGTTTGTCTATGTCTAGAAATATTCTCAGATAGTTGCAATCAATATTATTATTATATTTGTTTTGGCCTCAGTTATTTTAGATTTCACTCATTAATAGATATAAATTGTAGATCTAGATGTACTATTTTCAGTAATAATAATTTAATTTAGACCAGTTTCACCATGTTCCGAGAATGTAGTAACTTTTTAGGACATTATTATGAGTAAAGTTTACCTTATAAGTTTTTGTTTATGTATTATGATATCAATATAATTATTTCAAAACCCACGATCTACAAATCAAAAATGCATCTGAATAAGTTGTAAACAATAAATGACAAAGCAATTTATTTGTCATGTTATGAAGTTTCATTTTGGGAATGATTATAAGTTGTGATGTTTATTGTTTAGAAAATACTGTGTCAACATATTCTGGGATTTTCTTTGGAAATAGAAAATAAAGAAAGTACTCTTTCTGATAATTTTCAGATGCAAGTCAAATGAATGAAGTTATCTATAATTCTCTCATGATTATTGTGTTGTCTTTTCATATTGTCAAACCATTGTATTACAGTTAATTTCTTCTTTTTGAACTTTATGACATCCCCGGTTCCCAGTAAAAACTGTTCAGATAGCGAGATAACCAGTTATCTGACGTCCGGTTATACAGGGGTCGACTGTAGTTTACTCCTTTTTAATTGATTGTAAATAATATAATTTATCTATGATTACAGCTACAACATGGATGAATATTATTACCCATAATATACATGCCCCATTAACCCAAGCTATTTCTCCCAATGTTAACATCATCAATTTCTAAGGGGGGTCAAGTACACATTTTATCTTTTGTTATTTGAATCATTACTCTGGCCCCGAGATTATATGACACATTTTTAGTGCGATTTCAATGCTCAAGCTCAAAATCTTATACAGTTATCAGGTTTATACAGTATACATACACAATACACAACTTTTGAGTTGAACATGAAATCGTACTCAAGAAAGTTTCGTAATCTCGGGGCAAGGATTTGTACATAGGAGCTCCAATAACATTTTTTGTTGTTGTGATGTTCTTTTTGTTTTAGGATGCTAATTTGTTGTTGCACATTCCGACTGACACTTGTTTATTTTCTTTGCAGAGTGGTGTGCCAATGGCCACCCAAACCTATGTGACAGATCTACAGGCTATGAACCCAGCCACTTTACAAGTACAGCAAGTACGTTTTACGCAGCGACAATATTGACTGATATTTTACAATGTTTTTACTGAAATATTAATCTACTCTGGAATTATTTTGCCTACTCCCAGGTAATATTCATTTAAATTGTAACAAGAAAAAAACCACTATTTATTTTGGTGATTTCATCGACATTTAATTTAGTAGGGCCATGGTAGCATACTAATTATAAAATAGTTAATTGAAGTGTGCTTATTGCATGTGTTGCATGACAGAATGTATCAACTCAATAAACATTATAAAGTTTAGAAATGATTGTTATCCAATTCATTAAACTGGCCAAATGGTTATGAAACATTGATGAATTAAAAACAACTGTTTTACTTTTTAATGTTTGCCTAAAATATTAAACTGATATACAGTTGCTCCCTGCATAATAATACCACAGTAATCACAATTCGACTTCAATCTCATTAATTTGCATCAAAGTCGTGACGGTCACTTGATTACTTCTCACAGGCATTGCCATTGGGTTTAAATCTTACTACTACTGATGGGGTAAGTTGGCTGGCTGGCACATTTGTAATCTTTACTAATTTGCTAAACACCATGAGTTAGTTGTTGCTAGACTGTAGACATGATAGATACTGTACTGTAGATCCTGATATTAATATAGCTGAACTATATGTTATCAATCTCCCTGAATATATCGGGTTACACTGCTCTGGACATTCTACATGTCCCACTCTTGAAGTCTTCATGATCTTTGCTGTGTTGGCACAAATTTCTATATGCTTCAGTTTCATATTTCTCTAGTCTCCCCATCTCTCTCTCTCTATATATATTATATGCAAGTATTTATTCTATTTATTAATTTATTACAAGCTTTTTGACTAGATAATTCTAGGCTGATAATAATGTTATCAATCAAAGAAATTGTTGATTTTCTTAAATTGTAATTTCATTTTTTTTCTTTTAAATTTAGCAATTAACAAATAGTCACTTTTTCTAATCTGTTTCTATATATATATATATACCTTCATTAGTGATTCATAAGATCTTTCATTTTCACGACTCGGTTACAGTAGGATCACATATTTTATATCATCCTAATTTTCTTGTTATTGTGCTGCTAGATCAATATATATATTATTTGTTTGTAACCAGCTGGTAACCTAATTTATATATCTAATAATATTGTGTATGGCTTTCAAACTGATTGAACATTTATGAGCTAATGAATAGGTTCAAATTGATTGTTTGGTATGAATAATAAAAGGATGGGCAGCCAAAGTAAAATGAGTTGCAAACTTTAAAACTTTCATTTCTCTGTCATTCTGATTACATGTCGTTCTACAGTATTAACTACATGACTGGGTAAATTCAGCAAAAACTCTCCCTGCTGGATTAGGCAGAGGCACAAAAAGGGAAGAGGGTAAAAAATACAAGTTTTGCACCTCTTTGCTACCGTGCATGTTTAACTGTTCCAAGCTGGAGATTCCTAAAAGAGCTTATAATTCAGCAGTTCTTGGTTTTTAAATTTTTCAAGAAACGATTTCCACCTTTTGTGGACAATCTGGAGCACAAATCTTTTCGAAATCCCGGGAAAATATTTTCGTGGGCTGTCATTCAGGCTGTTCTGTGGCAGTCAATAGTCCATCCTCAAACTATTTGAAACAGTACTTTAGTGAATATCTATTAAACATAATTTAATATCGAGTCAGAGACGACCAATTATATCTTAGCTACGATTTAACATGGGGAATTGAGGATGGTCGATAATTTTAGAACACATGAAATCCCATGCCATGCTATGCTGAATATGTTAAATGGTAGATATTCACCCAGTGACCCTACCCTATCTCATCTCAAAAACATTCCAAATAGCAATTTATCCAAGGATATTTAACTTCAAGGTAAATTAAGTTAGTAAACTAAGTCAAGGAAGCTGCTAATACCGATACAGTAATAGTCCAATTGATGAGATTTTCAAAACTGTTGAAATAATATTAATAAATTATTATTAATATTTTAAATGTCGACTCATTGTTGAGACGTATAAAAGTCATTAGGTGCATTTCAGTTCTATATTGATTATTTCCATGGCTCAATTTAATAAAGAAAGAAGAGAAGATATATTTATAATACATGTAATATATAATATAATTAATATCATGATGTTTATTGCTGCATTGTAGCCATGCTGTAGAGAAACTATACTATGTTGTGCCATGTTGCCGCCGTGTTATAGTATATTATGGGGAATAGTCTGCTAATTTAAAAAAGTGTCCAAAATGTTAATTTCCAGTTGTGGCAAGGTTCTACCACTTTTTGCAACATATCTAAATGTGGTGAAAAACATGTGTCACTGACTGGGACATTAGTATTCTTTCTTAAATCTATCAATTTATTTTCGTTTTATTTCTTTTCAAAATTATTGTTATAATATCATTATTATTATTGATGTTTTCTGTGTTGCAGGCAGCAACAGTAGTGAAGGCAACCACTGGAAGCAGTGCACAGACATCCACCAAAGTGGCTCCCACCACCACCATCATCCAGCCTGCTCAGGCCCACTCGGGCCAGCAGTTTATCGTCACCAGTAAGTCCTCGGCACCTGCCCATGTGATATCACGCACAAACTGTTGGTCGACTCGCAGTGAATCATGTTTGTCCAAACAAGAAATACAAATAGTTCTGAAATTATTGTGGAAATGTGAACAAATTTAAATTATCAGTTTTTGTGTAATTGTTTACAGCAAACAAATTAAGGTATTGAATGCTGGTGTTAAATGGTATAATGAGGCACTAGTTTATAACTTTTATTGTTCATAATGTAAATGAGTAATTAATAAATATATAATTTAAAAAAATGTCAGATTTGTATATGGTTTAAGAAGAATTGAAGTGTTTGAGATATATTGGAAGTTCTATATATTCTAATTATTGATACTTAACATCACAATACTTGGTAGATACTGTTACCTTTTTTAGTAATTGTGCATTGATCAGCAAATTCAGTGAAGTTCTTCCCTATTCTCAACAAAATTACTGCAACTTTTAAGTGTTATTTGTCCCATAAATATTTAATGTCAAAATTTGCTACCATGAGCAGACCCCTATGCATTACAGTGATTTAAATATTTGATTACTTCTAATGGATGTGAATGCAGTTGAGAATCCTAACCCTAAATTATTCGCTTACATTTAAGAGAAGTGTGTAACCAAACACTCGTATATTTTGGTGTAAATGATATGTTTTTACCTCTGTTAACTACTGGCAATGTGAATAATTTAGCAGCCATGATTTCATTTTCGGCTTCGAAATTTAATTAATACTGTCATGTTGATACCTGTTACCAATAGAAACAATGACATTGTCAAGATAGTCCCAACTGTTGCCAGTAGATCTTGTTTAGTTCTCTCGCGAGACAGTCGCCATGCAGTACCACAGTCGTAGACCCTATTATTGGTGGAGATCGTACAATGGTATTTTGCTCATTTCAAACATATTGCTTTGTCCCTGTGCAACATTTGTTTGTAGTTAATGTTGCTGGTGAAATTGAAAGCTGAAATGCGTTTTTAGAGAAAAAAAACGCTGCAATGTAAATATTTTTGTTTGTGTATTTTCAGCGTCAGTGGGTGAGCAGGTTGACCAGGGACAGGAAACCGTGACTCTACAGGGAGGGCAGACGGTCTACCAGTCGCAAGTACAGTACGTAGATGGGTCTGATCCGAGTCTCTACGCAACCACAAATGGCCAAATGTACGAATGAGTGTTAAAAAACAGGAAAACAAACTGAAGCAATAGATGTGGCGATGTTGAAACTGCTGTTGATGGTGTTCTGCATGACTTGTATAACCAGCACTGCCCGACTGACAGCCGAGCCCCACCCACCCACCCCGTGTCCTGACCCCCAGGCCCTCGCCTCCACCCCCCACATAGCCTGTGAGGGGCGGGGGAAGCAGGGAGGGAAAGGAGGAGAGGAAGTCGGGCTCGCAAGCGTGTTTCTCAGCACTTGTGTGTTTTTCATCAAAATACTGACCGAACTGCTACCTACCCATCTGTCGGCAGGAGCATGCGTCTTGTTTGCTGGAAGGCTTCTTGATCAAATAATTCCGCCGACGTCTCTGTTGTGATTTTTCTCTCTCTCTATCTCAGTCTCACTCTAGCTGTTCTACTATCGTCACTTCAGTCTGGAGTTTGCTGTTCCTTACACTGTTTACACACGCCTGTTGCTTTACATATAACATCAGAGAAATCATCCAGAAAGAAAAGAGCAAATATCTGTAGAATTAATTGTTGCTAACGGGTGAAAGATTCCTGCGGAGATGTTAAAACTCCATATTCACTCATTGTAGAATTAAATTAGTTAATGGCCATATTATTATTTCTTTCTTTGCGTTTACAACCATTGTATGTATGATTGTCGCGTATGGATGAAAGATTCCCGCTGTGACATTGTAAGCAAATCACTTGTATTTATGTATGGTGGAGGATTGTAATGATATTTTACTAACCTGAATAATTTCTCTGAACGATGTAACAATGTTGTTGGCTAATTGTAACTCTTGTTAAATTTTTAATTGTGTGTTTATTAAAAACAGATTTATCTTGTTAAATGTTTTTGTTTAAATTGTGTTTGAATTATCTGAATTTAAAATCTAGAATAATTGCACGATCATGAATATTAATTATGTCGTTATGTGTTGTGTATTTTAACGAGACTTGTTTCTGTTGTTAGGCAAAACTATCAAGATTATGGGCAGAATACCATGTACACACCAGTTTCTACAGCCTACTATCAAACAGCCCAAGGCACACAGGTTAGTAATCCCAGTTTTATTTTGGGAAAGTGGGAGTGTAATAATAGAATGTTTGACTGTAGGTGATAAAGGTATCAATGTTCACAAAAGTTTCCTTTCCATTGTGATCATGATATGATGATCTGTCTGGTGTTGACGGGAATAAGGAAGATGTGTGTGCAAGTGATGAGGGCCAAGGGAGATTACAAGTTCTAATTAGAGGGATTTTATCTCGTCAACACTTCTCTTAGAAGAGACAAAATGCAAAAGTCTGACGGCTGGCTAATTTATAAGAAAAGAAACAACAACAGAAGAAATAAAACAGAATTATTTATCACCCAATACTGTGTTTCCACAGTAGATATAGCTTTCAAATAGCAAGTGATATCTACAGCAGTAGATATTGTTTGACCCATTTAGTGGTTTATTTGATTGTTCTACCATTGTGATGTCAGTACTGTAGATATTGCTTTTGATTGTTC
>JAUTBV010124095.1:0-12790 GCA_032361325.1 Lepetodrilus fucensis
TAATGAAATATATTGTTTTAATTGTCCTACCATGGTTGAAGACGAATTGCATGTTTTATTAAAATGTCCCATTTATTACCATATCAGAGTAGAACTGTTAGATGTATGTAAACATAAGGTGCCACATTTTAATGAACTTTCCTGTATTAATATTGACGTTTATTGTACATTTTATGTATATACAAATGTATGTTTTATATAATGTATCATTAGTCTCTCATAAATCGCAGAGCGATTGGTCTTAGATAATTTTACTTGCAATTTTAGTATCTGGAAAATGTACATGTTGTCTATGAGTGAGACTTTAATGAATATATCATTATGTCTGTCTGTCTGTCTGTCTGTCTGTCTGTATGTCTGCCGTAAACTCTGGGGACATTGCATCAGCCATTTCCTCATGACAAAATGAAACGCATGTTTGGTGGTCTCCAGAAGTGATCACTGTAATCCTCTAGAAATGTGTGTAAAATAGCATTACCTGCAGCCATTCCTAACTAGGCCTACATTGCTAACACCTACATGTACACCTAACTACACCTTGTAAACCTAATGTACATCTAATTACATACATCGTGAACACAGTGACAGACATGTCGAGTATAGACATCGGAATCGGAAACCTAGAATCATCATGTTGTCGTCTCCTGTTTGGAGAAGCATGACCTTATGTGCAGTACGGTAAGAATTGGTACGCACTGAAATACATTTTTGAGCAGGTTACTACATCGTAATTACGGTCGATGTTGGCGTCATATTCAGTCTGAATTGCCATGATGATGATGATGATGATGACGATGACGACGATGCTGCTGATGATGACGCTGATGATGATGACGATGCTGCTGATGCTGATGTTGATGATGACGACGATGCTGATTATGATGATGATGATGATGATGATGATGATGACGACGACGACGACGACGACGATGATGATGACGATGTTGCTGCTGATGATGATAATGATAATGATGACGATTCTGATGGTTTTAAAAAAAACAAGAAGATACACAGAATTATATAAAAAAAGAGAAAGATGTCAAAAATAAATAGGCTTTTTACCCGTTTTAATGCTAAGGTTTCTTCAGTTGATTATATGTAATATTTGAGTTACATTAGAATTACGCCGCTTCCCACAAGAGTTCATAGATCCCGATGTTATGACACATTTTCTTAGTACGATTTCATGTTCACCTCAAAGTTTCATTCACAAATCCCCTGAGTTTAGCATGAACTGGTACTCAAAAAGGCTTCATAACCGCTGGACCTGATGTGCAAAGCAGTTTCTGATGGCATAAATGAAACACTATTATTTAATTGCATTCTATTATCGTCTTTGTGTGAACTGGAATATATAACGCGTGATAAAAGTATGTTTCCGATCGTTCATCTAGTTTTAGTGTTCGTTCACTACGGATGAATGAGATAGAAGTCGATCAAACTACGGACGAGTACGTACTGTACGTATGATGTAGCAATGTTACACTATCCGGAAATGCCGCTCAAACAGAGCCGTTAGCTGTTTATAGTGTACTATATGGCTTACGTTGCATTGGTAGCACTTACCAACAACACAGTAATCTTTCATCTGAGTTGATGTAGTTGATATGATACATTTAGCACCATGTAGAGTGTGATGGTTGTGTTACGCCTTCGAATGAATCAATTGTCAAGCTGTATCGTATGATTTAATCCGGTTTGTTAATAGTTTTATATTTAAGTTATTTTCCACAATATTCTATGATCCGCGGATTAGTTCGGTAAACACTAGACTCTAGTATATGCCTCAATATGATCTTCTCTTTCATGAATTTCCTTGGATGAGATGGCATTATTGAAGTTAACATTCGAGTTCCTGAAATAACACCCTGGGGTCCATACTCTCAATAGAGTTGACAAAGTGAAATGACTGTATACTGAGTCATTGACCATAGTACTAATGTATTACTGTGAAAATGTTTTCTACTTGGATTTAGCGCAGCATAATATTACACGCATTAGCATTATTGTTGTTATTAGTATTATTATTATTACTACTATGTTATTATGTGGATACAATATTTTAAAACAACTATCTCTCTGTCTGTCTGTCTCTGTCTGTGCGTCTCTCTCTTTCTACACACACACATCCTATTTGCTTTCTAATGGTCATATTTATGTTTTTCTCCAAATCTGAGTCATGTGCCTATCCAACGGTGGAATGTTACTGCTCATGAGATATTGCAGGAGATCATGGGCGTGTCGTATAAGAATAAACTGATGGCACACCCAAATTGCAATCAATTACTTTTCATATCGGGCTGGATGTGTAATAACTAAAATACTAAAATCGTATCGTGTGATGCCATTTTTATGAAACTCGTAAATATTTTTGCTTGGTAGATACCAGCACGAGGCACAATGATTCTCGTTTAATAGTTTCTATAAAGCCAAGGTAACGTTATAAATAGGAGCGGGCAAATGGAGCTTTCGGGTTACAGGGTAGTAAACACAAATAAAACCGTCATACACAAATGTAGGTTATATCTCTGTTATAACAAACATAGTACTGACTAGAGGTGATTATAGGATGCCTATTTAAGAGAAACTGTGATATATTTACGCGACACCGCGGGTCTCTTTACTCCGATATTGAATGCTTTGTGGCGCATTTGGAGTGCACTTTAGAAGTGACCCTGAATTCAACAAACCCAAGGTTGGCTGGCTTCGCAATATTGGTTCTACGGATTCTGGACAAGCGTCATGGCGTATTCTGAGTTTACTTCATTATTCAGCATTCAGGTCGACCACTTGAAGCGATGCCAGATTTAGAGTCGTGTACCTCTTTAATAAGAAATAAGAAAAACATACTGTATACGATTTACCAACACGATAATATACATGATGATGTATATTAATATATTTTAAACTGATATAGGGACAAATACAATGAGAGAATTACGAGTCTGCGAACCACCAAATATATATCTGAAGACAGCGATTTTATAGTTATTAAGAACAATGTGATCACATTAGAAGCATGCATCATATTAAGTATTGCGATATGCATGGTATCGACTGTATACCCATCCTCTGAACATTGGTCATTATGACTTCACTTAACCTCCGTCAAGAGTGTAGTAATTTTGGCCGGCGTTTCGAGGATGCGGTACACATTGAATGCCGGTTTTCACTGAAGTATCAGAACATAAACACATATTATTTCTGAGCTAAATGGTTCACATGTACAGTTGATGATAATTACAACTATATAGTTAGTTTAATTTTCCTCATTAAGAACTGCAACCACAGGAGTATACAATAATTTGCAATAATTATCTTCTACTCTGTGCGAGCTAGTTAACACGTACAGATGGCGAAAAGTAATCCTGTTGATAAACCTTCGAGTTGTCGAGGACCGCTACTCAAAGACGGGTTAGCAATTCAATAATATGGTCTGGTGCTTTCTCTCAACGCTGTCTCAGATATCAATCCCGATGTGTCATAAATGTCCACTTCAGCTGACAAAGTGATATTGACATAGCTTTCAAACAGCATCAACACGGTGTGTTCACAGTCAAAAACTCTGTATCAATTGCACAGCATACTATTCCGCCATACATTTCTGATATAAACCGTTGTTGAAGTTTGATGAATAACTATAGCACTAGTATCATAATTCTGCCACCGTGCTGAAGTATACGTTGTCTGAATTCAAAGACAGGAACAATATCCTAATATCAGAACTGCTCATGCTTAATAAGTTTAGTATAGAGTGTTAGGGTATGCTAGTAAAACCTAATTATCTGCTATTGATATAGCATTTTCTACCGGGTAATATCATAGTATCTTAGATATAATTGTTCTTCAATTAAGAGTTGTATACTGCATTAGTACATTCAGTTACAATCTGGAGTCATTACTTCATATTTAACAGTAATTACCTATTGTAAGCTTCCATGTTTCATCAAAACATATGCATGTATAGCGTAGCATTGATGATTTATCCTAAATGGCTGGTGATATGGTATACGCGTATCAATTTCAAGTGGATGCATCACCATTGTATATGTAGATTAGCATAGTTAGGTACAGCCTTACGTACAACACCACACTTTAATGCATATCAACAAGTTGCAACGGTATATGTATTCACATTCAAGTGCTCGCCAATTTCGAAAGGACGCATTTTGATGTTTCGACCTGGAAATGACCGACGAAGAAAGCGAACATTGGATTTCCTTTTCAATTCCCGAAGACAGGAAACCAAACACTTTTTGCTGTGATTTAGATAATACAGGGACTTCCGAGGTCATGGCATCAAACGCATCAACATATCCTGTAGTTGATCGTTAGCTCGCTTTTGAGACATGTACGAAAGTTCCAATCTAATGCGCTTACATCCAGCATCTCTGAAGTCTGGTTCCAGGTCGCGACCATAAATAATCGCAAACATCTTCTTTTTCTTCGTCTTCCTCGTCAACGGGAAGGAAGACGAGGACAAAGATATGCATACAGTCTCGCCTATCCACGACCAGCGATGCGGAGTCGAGCTGACACATGAATGAAGTCTCCATCTTGCTTCCTTGATTAAATGTCCCAGGGGTAATAAGATCGCACCAATAATCGAAATGGCTGTCTTCACTGGTAGATTCCCAGGGTGATGTCGCTGATACACTGCCTTGCTGAAAACTGTAACAACGTATGATGATTAATTGCTAAGGTTTTGACTTTTTATTATATAGTTTTGTCTTTCTGCATGGTCCATACGAATAACTGCACGTTGTGGAATGTCTAGAATATGTACAGTAACCAGGTACGTCGTTGAAATTCAGATGCTAGGAAGGAATATCTGGATTGAATAGCTGCCTAAAGTGTGTATGTATCAGCGTGTTCAAATGAAGGAGCTCGTTTTGATTTACTATGCAAACTGAAGACTTAAACTCAATCGCACAAGCAACCAAATTGTCAGTGAAACAAATTATAGTGGCCCATCAGTATATTACCTGTTTTCACAACTAGTTTGTAAAAAGGGTTCTTCCTAATATTACCCAAATGATACCTATTAAATTCGTAGCATGGGCAGTCAACTGATATTCATGAAGTTACCAATAGAAGATTGTTGGAAATTACTTCACATGTTAACATTTGCGTAACATAGGTTGACGACTGAAATAGCTAAACATCTTTATAACTATTCCATCAAACTTGGGACTACTGAATGGGATTGTATTGACGTAGCTATTGGTCCTCGACTAGCAAATGGGAAGCATTTACATCACTCATTCGTAACTACTGAATCTGATTTAGATCGGCGGCACTGAACCCATTCAGTAGTACACGTAATTCCCCGAACTACTAATTTCATTTTAATGTGTTTTGACTCAGGTGTTTGTCATAATGCCTGATATAACATGTTTTATCTGCCCTAGGTTGCTATACTTTATGTATGGAGAAGACTACCATGCACGAATAATGAAATAGCTTTCACTTCAATGGCGTCGGCCCCCAAATGCTTCTCATATTACGCCATATAAATGATTTGTGATTAGATTTTCAGAATAAATATCGTGCTAAACTCCCTGTAATTTATTTCCCTCAAATTCAGAATCTGTTGAAGCGTGGAACATCAATTTCGATATTGGACTAAATGAAATAATGATTGAGCCGGGTTTTCCCTTCGTGAGTTAACATCTGAGTTCTCGCATGGGGGTTAGGTTTTAGTGCATCAATATGTTTTTAAGACGTTTAGCGGCGTATCTCTTAAAAGGGCATATGCTATGCTTGTAGGGCTGTATTATGCTTGAGGAAAGCTTGGTTATTAAACATTACCGTAAGTTTCTTGCCATATCGTTGTCTCAAACTATAGATTATTAACTGCCAGTGTGTAATATCTGCATGACCCATTGGTCACACATCGTCTCCAGCAAGAAATTCCTGTTTGCAGTTGTGCAATAAAGAAAAACACTAATTTAATTATTTTTTATTTTATTGTATTCTCAAAGGCAATGCGACTCTGAAGTGTTAGATTTATCATATTTCATTACCTCTAGTGTTATGGGATATTAATTCACATCAAATAATATTTTGAATATAAAGTTGTCGCCCACGCGCTTCCAGCACATCAAGTATGATTACCTCAACTTTAGTATTAAACAGAGATGTTCATGTTTATTACGCAATTGCTTTAACATTATTTTAATTAACCGTTCCCTGTGTGTTCCCCTTATCATGACACCTACTCGGAACATGCACATCGCACCAAACAGAACTACGTTGAACCATCAATCGAATTCTATCTTGAAACAGACTTTCTTCTGGTTGATCTTCGACAATTGCATTTATTTTTTTATTCACACCAATCTGTCTATATCAGCGTGAATGAGCAATAAAATATGTGCGGAGAAATTCTCTTCTTGAAGCTACCATTCTCTACAGGATGTCCAATGGCGGAAAATCAATTTGAACTTCGATGTAATCCGACTAACGTTCCCTTTCTGTGCTTAAAAAAACACTACTTTTACTTGTTTTCGTCACATGCTTCTGAATAAAACAAGCAGCTGACAGCCAATTGGTGCCAAAAGCGATTCTTACCGCATAATGTTACTAGTATATCAAATATGTTTAGCGTTTCTCATACGAGGATGTCCAGCACAAGGGTGGGTCAGTACTATAGCAGTAGTTCAAATGTATTAACCTATTTATATCATAGACTGATCTCACTTCAAGTTCGATGGATTCTTGCCATGATTGTCAGTAGTATCTTGGCAGAATTCGAATTGATAGAAATACCGAGAAATGTGGCATATGGACACATTATATTGTACCATACAGTTATTTGCCAATGTATCTGAATTTCGAGTTCATCCACAGGTATTTCAGGAATCGCACTTGTATACGTCCGTGAAAATCAAAGGTACGTGTATGCATATTCATACTGACAGTCAAATGTGATGATCATTGTGCGTGGGCTGGTTTCATTGTAACATCAAACTACACCATTGACATAAAAGATTGGCTAAATCAGAGGCCTGTTCAGGAGGGCGCGAACCCGCGAGTACACGCGTGAAATCGCCTTGGAAACCTTCATCCTTCATATGTAACGTCACGCGATAACTCGCGTAAACTCGCCCTTCTGAACAGACCTCAGGTTATGCGCATTTTCTTCCCAATCGTATCGATATCCAATAATGACAATATATGAAATAAGTATACCCAAGTGTTAATTGTTGAATTATAACATTGACCAAGTGTGTGTGTGTGTGTGTGTGTTCCTATGAAGCCATTTATTGACCTAGTATGGCACTGTTGAACAACAGATGTATACGTGCCATCAACTTGGTGAGTGACGGTTGATGAAGGATCAAAGTTGAATACATGGACAGCATTACCAAATTCTAGCAAGTGCACGGATACCGATGAAGACTTCATCAAGATGGTATACGTTAAATATTGCCACCATACTAGCACACGTACGTCGATGAAGCCTTCAGCAATGTGGAATACGTTAGATGCTACCATAATATATATTACAAAGAAGTTGAGGAAGACCGTATCAAGGCGGAATACACATTATGTATTACCACCATATAGTATACTGGTGTTCCACAGGTGATGAAGTCTTCAGCTAAGTGCAATACATATTATCACAACACTCGTGTACGGCGGGCACATATTAGGACATTACCGAGACTTCCTACGTCCATTTCATTATGTCCACAAATTGGAAACTTTATCCACTTTGCTATTTAGTCATAATGTGTACACTGAGAAACCCAATAAAGGACAAAATGGGATGATGGTCCGTTTCGCCGTAAAAAGCATTTTGGGATGGCGTTCTATACCTTCATAACCCGGAGACATTTCCCTTTACGTCACAACCTAGCAGGAATTATGGCCGAAACTTTATTCCAAGTATGGGAGGCTTAAATTTCCTAATGTTCCCAACAACTGTCAATCAGCGCGCTGCCAAGCAACATTTCTGTTGTTGCTTTAGACTTTCAGAGTGTAATGTACTCGTTCTTTATGGAATCCGACACGAAACCTTGCCCGAGGCATTGGGTATCAATGAAAACAAATAGAGTCGATTTTCTCTGGTCGAAGATAATCGAGATAAAAATCAAGAAAAGTAAAATGTTCGACAGGAAAGTTTTGTAATTGCTTCACATTGAAAGGGCAAGTTCCTCTCTCAATGAAACGGTTATCCGTAGGCCTGGACGTTCTGTATTGGTCCTCCATTGATTCACTTCCCCAGTCTTGCGACGTTTGTTATGCGATCCTACAGACAAATAGAGAGAATTAATCAAAGCAACCCAATAACGACGGAGTGGTAATTGACACGTGATGGACACGGATAAGGCTTAAACAAAGTTATATCGTCAGGAAGATGTGATAACATGAACAAAATATTACTCAACAATGCTCGCATCCTATTCAAGTCGTAAGTATTATTGACTTTGAAAATTGAATTCCTGTGATTGATAAAATTGAACGAATACATTATGTAAGATGTCTACTAATTATGTATGTAATTTGGCGTGGTGAAAGGTAGGTCATGCGTGGAAAAGTTCCGCTGAATGGAATTAAATGTAGACTTGCTTAACAGTTCTTGGAATATACGTCGAATAAAACTGCTTGGATGAAAATCAGGTCCGTGACAGTATGCTGATTGTCAGTAGACTGGATTTATTGGAAACTCGATTGTGGCTCGATTTCATATATCAGAGAAGATGCCCATCGGAAGTCGACGATGACGTTTTAGAAGTGTAATACAACGCCAAACCATCAGAAGAGAATTATTCTCATACATCATGCAGCATGAAACAGAAGTATACGCCAAACCCACTGTACCGATTCCATACTAACCATTTTCTCCCACGCCTTTCTGACATACACTTCCAGTATTAATAGCAGACCCGGAAGTGACCGTTTAACATGTCTAGTGTGTACATATGCTATGTATTAGACACTATAATAAACAATCAATCACTAGATCCCAGAGTGAACATGTCCTACCACGTACAACATGACATTTGTCCTACTGTTCATATATAACCCGTTAATGGTGATACATGATATATCGACATGTCCTTATATATTAGCCTATTATGTGTTATCAACGTTTGCATCGATTGTTAAAAACGCATGCATATTTATAATTAGAAGTACAATACAATAATAATATTAATAGTACGTGAAACATAACTCCATGACAAACGGATGTCCGTTAATAAGTCACTAGTATATGATAGATATTATCTTTCAGTCCAGTAGTGTCACCGCATTCTTTATGATCACGTGCATAGGAAACTAATCAGCATTGGTGTGCATAGCTTCCGCTTATTAATTAGGGCTGCAATTGATGGGGTGACATGGCTAAGGTTAATTACATAGTGACCTGTGACACTGCAAGCAGACCTTCGTACAATGTCGCACCACTTGTGCATTGTAAATAGGAGCTGGTCGTTATTACCTTTAACATTAACATCAAAATGACGTTGTATAATCTGCTATGAGTTCATATTCAGGTCTTAAATTAACTCCAAATTGCATAAATTACTGTGAACAGACCTTCCGTCGGGAATGTATGAGCACCTTTTTCATTTTCATTTTCATTTTCAACATTGGTTCGAAAAAGTAATTGCAATTAATATTTCACATTCATTGCATTATACAGTTTGCGATAAACATGTCAAGATAACGTTATCGTATTCTTGGCGTGGCTGTCACCATCAGTTAGCACGGTGCTGGTGAGGTAGGTTAGTGAATTTTAGAGGACATGCTTAAGAGGCTGGCAGTTGATAAGAAAATGTTAAATTAATGTTGTAATTAATGAGTTCAACTGGTAGACGTTAACTTTAAGAACTTTAAGAACTTTCTTAAATCCTTGATGGAATTCCTACACAACAAGTTAATCAATACTTAAATAGAATCATGATGTAATGCTGCGAGGACATGGTTTTATTAGAAAGTAATCTTTTGAATAGCAGATAGGCTGCTAAATGTCAGAATCGATGTGTGTGAAGGCAGATCAACATTGACTCGGTTATAGTGCTTATAAATTAGAACTGTTGGGGGCAGATAAGGGACATTTAAAACGAGGGGGTGAACAATTATGTGTAGAAAGTTGTGAATGAGTTTTCTTGAGTTTTACCTGCACAAGTGCCATTATTTGGTTCAATGGTCAAATCCATTGAGATTGTGTCTATTACTACACTGTATTATTATTATTATTATTAGTAGTAGTAGTAGTAGTAGTAGTAGTAGTAGTAGTAGTAGTAGTAGTAGTAAATGTATGCCAGTCAAAAAACGAGGGTGACCACCACGCAGCTACGTTAAACCTCGTAAACACTCACTTGCCACAATATAACATCAGACCTGTGTATATAGTCCTTCGTATTATCGACATACTTGAAAAATAAACGAATTGGATTAAACAGCACTGATCAATTATACCACTAAAATATACATGCACCTACAGTAGTTTCGTTACTATATATAGTATAGTATAGATCTTGAAATCCGGTAAAAAAATAAGAAAAATAGGTGTTGCGTTTTCTATGTGTTTCAGTATATGTGCACATACTACGTACAGCTTCAATACTTAGCATATGCTTATTAACGTGCACTTTTCACGTCGATATGATGTTAAAATCTGAGAGTCAGGTACACACAAACTCGCCAGATCAATGCATGTATACCCTAATGAAAGATCATGGCTTCGAAATAAAATAGTTTCCAAATCAACCTATTTCGCCGCGTCTAATTTCCTCATCAGAGGCGGGTAACGTATAGATTGGCGTGCACTTCAGAAGGTTAGTTCTGCACCTGATCGTTAAGGACGGATGCCGTCTAACTGGAGAACCCTCTGTCTATGTTGACAGGACGTCTTCAGACGTGTACCTATACCACCAACATATACCACCAGTGCTGAAAATGCCTGTAAATTGACTCAACTCGTCGCGTAAGAGAACTTTTTTTCACATAGTCAGATACATGTCCGGAAAAGGGTCAATTGCTCTCAGTGGTGTCTGCTTATGTGTATATATAGCGGAAGGTCAAGAGCTTAGCATCCTTTAGCAAGGATTCTATTAATGACATACTAGTATCGCAATACGGCTGTGTGTATGTGTGTATGTGTGTGTGTGTGTGTGTGTGTGTGTGTATGTACGTGTGTGCACGTGTGTGTATGTATGTGTCTATGTGTGTATGTATGTATATATGTGCCACATTGACCAAAACATATTAATAGTACTACGTTCCATTAAACCTATTGATAGTAATGTAAATAATAACTTGCACATGCATACTAAATGTTGCCTGTTTTAAGTTTCACACGCATAATATTTATATGAAAAAAAAGGTCGGTGGATAGCATTACACATTGGTTTCCTTATACAAAGCTCGTTTTCTGACGTATTCTTGAAACAAGACCAACTACGACAATAATTGTGGGACACGGTGTTTCAATGATCCTGGATATTGGTTATCACCTTTACAGCTAATGAAGTCTGATGCAAGCCAGTGCATCTTCCTACAGGCACGCTTGTCTATCGAGTACATGGCTTGTGTTCACACTGAAGAACCCAGTGCTAATCCATACGTATAGAATATTGGTCTATACAAGTACAGAAGGGCTTGCTCCGTGTAGTACTGTTAGTATGTAATACCAAGTTATGCCAAGACGGATAGGTGTGTGACATTAAGCCCTGTGTACACTGGACACATTTTTCCAACATTTTTCCAACATTTGTTGTCACCAGACCATGTTGGAAGAATGTTGGAAAAATGTTGGAAAAATGTTGGAAAAATATTGGAAAAATGTTGGAAAAATGTTGGAAAAATGTGTCCTGTGTACACAGACCTTAATACTGGCTACATTGTGGTACTTCTAATTAGATGTATATTAATATACAAGGAAGTGATTGTGTGCATGCGTGTGTGTGTGTGTGTGAGAGAGAGAGAGAGAGAGTATGTGTGTGGGTATGTCTGTGCTCGTGTGCATTGAGTATGTGACTGTGTGCACGCGTGTGCGTACGTGCGTGTCTCCATTTCATGTCGACCTCATCATCATCAGATTCTGAAGAAAGGTCACTTACGAGCACACTCATTACCTAGACAAGTCTAGTCATTGTTACACAAAACCATCACAACCCTTCGAGAGCCCTAAATCAGCAGGCATGTGCCGGTATCACCAGTTACGAGTCTCCAAGGGTTAGGATCGTTCTGACCCAGAATGCCAGCTCCCAACTGGGAATTCAAGTAGCATGTAGGGCATAGGTTCATTGACATTTCTATATATGGTCAGAAAGTGTTACCATATTAGTGTTAACGTTATTAAGAAGATCTAATTTACCAACGTATTTGCATAATTTATTTTAATATTCATGTTGGGCCTGCAACGTGGATAATGCGGATTTGGCTGTATCGTGGAGTAATATGCGGTAACCTTGAATGTTCTTGGATTCAACTTCAAATGCGAGGATTCCTGCGCATTACGTCACATAATGCTGTTAGTCACGTGACATTATTCACTTGCATGTTTTAACTTATTCTTCAGCGTTGGAAATCCTACCAATTATCACATGGTCAACAAAAGTACGTGACGTGATCCACAAGAATTACAGTGTTTGAAGTTGAACATGGGGAAAACCAAACATCTCTAATGTTTGATAGTATCATTAGTTGCATGTGTATTTTTAGGAGTAGACGAGTTTTTACGAGCTGATAGTTTCTCTTTATCACCCAATACTGTGTTTCCGCAGTAGATATCGCTTTCAAATAGCAAGCGATATCTACAGCAGTAGATATC
>JAUTBV010124106.1:0-12787 GCA_032361325.1 Lepetodrilus fucensis
AGCTTTCTACACTATAATATCGTATCGTGTATCGTATCGTGACCTGTGAATCGCAATACGTATCGTATCGTAAGAAATTGTATCGTTGCAGGCCTATAAGATACATAATAACACTGACGTAATTAACTAGTCCACAGATATCTTAATGAACGTATTATCGTGTATGGATGTCAGTTTGTGCATTCCGCTACCTGGTTACCATTGTTACAGTCAATTAATCGTTAGTCTTTGTTACACTTAATTGCATTCCGATTAACTACAAAACCAACAAGCCTTTAGATACACTGGGGATAGAAGAACAATAGAAGTACATGAAGCAATTACTGGTAATAGTGATGGAATTGTATACCATACATACTGCATTAACTCTCTCCATGCTGGGGCAACCAGAGATGCCTTAACCCTTTCCCTGCTGCATTAGGTACAGGTATTTCCAGCCTTCAGCATGGAGGTTAGAGAGCAATACCAGTGCAGGGAGAGGGTTAATATTAAACTCCTTAAATAGCTTCAACACAAAAAATTAAACTCAAATCATAATTTACTTTCGATCTCAAAGGTATGTCAATATTTTTTCTAATTATTTGAACATTGTCTTCTTCATTGATATAACTTTATTGCTGTGGTGCAAACAGTGATATTGAAATTAACCTTTGAGAGTCTAAATATATCTAGCATGATGAAAATATGTTGACTTTTGTTTCATAGCATACAACATACAATGCCATTGAACTAAATAGGTACAATTGCATTTTCTCAAGGCACTATGAAAACAGTATCTATGATGAGAATAGTACCTCTATTCACACTGTGAAAACCACAATACATGCTGATACCTATGATGAGAATAGTACCTCTATTCACACACAGATGCCAGTACCTACACTTGTCACAGATGTAGTTATTCAATACCGCCTTTCAGATGAAACTACTTGAAATCTGCCACTAAATCTGCCCAGCCAGTATACAGGCATGTCTGGTATATAGATTTGTCATGTTCCCGCATTCACCTTAGCTAACCTCCGTCTGTACTCCTCTTGTAACACAGGCACACAATACACCAGGCTTGTCGCTGGATATAGATTCACTTCTCCCCATACAAACACAGTGAATAGCTATTATAATTTAATCTGGTTTGGTATTGATCTATGGATTCAATTACCTTCAAGATATGGCACATGCCATCTAACCATAAGAGAAAATGTTGACCTGAATACTAAGAAGTTAAAAAAGACTAAAGAATTTAAATATTATCTACCAATTCAGAATTAAAATCTATATTAATATTATTGAGAGCATGTTTAATGTTAACTCAGATGGAACAAGTTCTACAGTGAATCATGTAGATGGAACAGGTACTATGCACCAATGTCCCAAGATGATAACGTGATAACCCCACCTGGCTTTCCTCTGAATGCTTGCCATTGATTTTGGTAGGTAGGACAGAATATTTGTCCTTGGGACTTCAGTCCTTCTGTGCTAATGTCCTAGGGATTACAGCACAATCTTCTATTTCCAACATTGTCATAGCATCCACTGGTAAACAGCATTGGGCAACACAGAGAACCAGCTGCTAGAACATACATGTTCTACATGGTGTAGATGGCCGAAATTTCAAACTTTGAATAAAAGCATTAATCCTGTAAGTACCATGAAGCTAGATTAATATGATAATTAAATACGCTAGCAATGAACATTGTGATTAGTCTTGATTAAGAAAAAAGACCATATCAGATTATATATAGAACAACAATTAAAATAATGCTATTCCATGACTTAATGTGATTAATCAACTGCGACTGGGTGGCTTTCATCAAATTACAAATCACGGGGCGTCTCAAACTATAACCTTACCGTATATTATTAATCCATTGGCAATAGTTGTATTCTCAAGATTTCTAGTCCATCAACATGTTCTTGAACAGTTGACTAAAACAGCATTAATATTACAAACTTAACAACTCTAGAATACATCATTTCACATGTATGCTATTGAAAGCAGACTGATGTTGTGTAACTGGAACCTGTAAATACTGGTGTTGATACAGACCCTAGCCTCCCACATAGGCTAGTGTTACCATCCTCAGAAATACAATCTGGGATATGTATAATCAATCACTGGGACAAATAGTCAATGAAATCATTCTGTGTATGCACCTCATTGCAGTACCATGTAGATTCAGAAAAGGCAGGACCACAATCTGAATGCCAACTTTCTCCTACAACTTTAGTACTGGGGAGTTATACTTTGTAATCTCACTGTTAGGGAACAGTTTCTTGATGATATCAGCTTTGTAATATCGTCAAGAAACTTTACATTAATCATTAATATCCAAATAATCTTAATTTAAGACTATACGATTATAAAACATGATCATAACCATTCACTCTTGATATGTATTTATTCTTTTGGTGACAATAGGTACTGTATTTCTGATTAAGTTAAAACCATAAAATAGACTGTTTTACCCAGTTTCTGTCATAAAGTATTGAAATGCTAATTAACTGTAGTATTAACTGTTGATGCAACTCAATATATATTATGTGTATGTTATAAAATGAAGATTTATTTTGTGAAAATGTAAGCGGTTACCATTTTCTTCCGCTGAAACCTCGACAGCCCAGCGTTCCATTGGAAAGAAACTGATACATATTGAAAATAAACAGTAAAGAAACAAGTATTTTTCGTAAAGAATCGCTTCTCGCTGTGTCCGAGTTCCCTAACAGTGAATTTACTTTTAACACAATACTGGCCTACAACATTTACACTGGAGAGATTGCTTTTGAGTGATATCACTTTCAAATTTTGAGAGATCAAGTTACTGGAATATAACTACTAGGAGATTTTCAACCCTGTTCAATGTTGAGCATATCATTGTACCACGAGTAATGGTATGATCAGTCGATTCACTACCCATTGTAATGCAATAACTTTGCCATGCTATCAAGAAGCAGGCAGATAGATTATTCTTTGATTAATGTGGACATTTTTATGAATTGTTTGTACTAAATGAACTAAAATCACCCATATATATTTTCAATACAAGATAAAGTTTGTATTAGTTTGGTCATGCAGATCTAAATATTTGCAGTAGTGTTACTCATTTCCTATCTTATTTTCTCTATAATGTTTGGATACATATACCTTCAAATCATGCACCAACTGTGAAATTATAGAACACCAGATGCATTTGCCTCAACATCTCAGATCGTCTAACAACAAGTGGATGTATGTCTTATACGTCTAACAACAAGTGGATGTATGTCTTATACGTCTAACAACAAGTGGATGTATGTCTTATACAACTATTGGAAATGGTTATTCATGAAGACAAAATAACATGTTACAATAGGATTATACACCCTATTTTCATTCACAATATAATATGTCCGCACAAAAAAAGCATTTTCCTACCTATTTTGAAACACATATATTATGTATTTTGCCCTTATACTATTGCTAAGTATGATAAGATGAGAAGAAAATAAAGGTTAAGCTTCAACCCACATAAAGATGAACAAGCTTGCAGATACCCCAGAAGATATATGACACACCCTTCAATGTAGTATTAAAAAGATAATATAAACAAAGGTTTATGAATAATGAAAGAAAAATAAATCGACGCAATCTGATGGAAACATGAAACCATAAATGAAGTGAGTGTGAATATATTGTCATGACAGTGTAATCCAGTTGCACGAATATGAATTGCTCCTGGTTTCTTGGAAATCATTTATTCAAAGCAAAAGTTAGAGATCCCAACATAATCTGCAATTTTGATTTCCCTATTAACCACCATAGCAAAGTTTCAGTCATAAACTCATGTCGTGTTGTTGTTATTGTGAATCATGTATGAATTATTATTTGAAATAGAATAATTATGTTCCTGAACATTGTGGTATACATTTTAAAAGTAAATAATTAATTAATAAAAAAACTCCAATAATTACTTTTTTTAGTACACTTACCAGATGAAAGTGACATATAAACATTAGACATGTATAATGTATCACATTATGTCCTCAGACTGACAAAGATGAAGTAACTGATGCCATGCGTCGTACTACATCAATGGAAATGGTTTAGTTAAATCACTAGGGAGCAGGTGAGTTGGTACGAGGACAGGTGGGCAGACTGGGTGTAACTTGGTGGGCAGACTGGGTGTAACTTGGTGCTATTGCTTGGCATGAAATGCATTGACACCCATATTTTGTAGATTATCTCGATAAATACTTCAAAGAATGGAGAAAAAAAAAATATATATATATTTTTCTTAGTTTGGACGACCTAACAAAAAAAAAATTAAATACTAGAAATTTAATTAAATTTCAAATTTTGTTTGTAGCTTTTTGAATGTCATTCCATAAAGCATTTACCGAGATAACCTGCTCATTAGGGGTGTCAATGCATTTCATGGCAAACTATAGCTGGCTTACCCATGTGACCACGCTGGCTTGGGAGTATTCACAGGTATGTCTATGGCATAGGGGAAGTTCAACTGTGTCGGCTGCTGTGACATACTGGGAACCACGGAAGGCATTCACACGTCCTGGGAAATCCAATAAAGTGAATAGTCAGACAATGTGAACTCTTCATCTTGAGTTGTGAAACTCAAGCCATGCCGGACGTACGCTCCTCCACTACTGAGTCGACGGTATCCAGACACTGTCCCTGTCCCCGTTCACTGTGTACTACTATCTGCCAGCCTGTCACGCTCTATCTCAATACCAATAAAACAAGTACGACAGCTGGGTCGAGTAGGCAAGATCATCATTTGTGCTGCCCGATCATCCTATGCTGCTGCACGGCAATCCACAAACAAAACACAGATCCTGATAAAGAAGATGTGGCCGCACCGCCTACAACAAGCGCTGTTGGATCAATCTGATGTAGGTCCCCTTACGTAGCGCCGGGTGGATGTAGCCTCGAGCTATTGATCCCGGTCTCGCCGATTCCATAGCACTTGACACAAACACATCCCTGACGAGGACAACAGATCCAGCTGTATGACTGTATGTGCCGAGTGGCTGGGCAACACTCTTACTGATATATAACTTATAATACTATTGTGTGATGGTCTTGGACACTGGAGCCGGGTGCTTCACGCCAGACCGTTCACACTGACTGAGTACCGTAGTTAGTATGATGAGGAAGTCGATGATGGAGAACAATGGAGGAAGAATGATGTCAAATTATTCATAATTATTACAAGTTGGCCAAGTTGTTACAAACATTGCTCGGGTAATTGAAGACAATTTTGTAATGAATGTATTTGACAGATAAAAATAACTTAATGGTTTCACAGTTACGTTCATACTCGTTTTGTGATCAACAATGCATTTTGCTTGATACACAACTTCTGAAATGGTATATAACTATATTATTGAGGATTTCTCAAATAAATAAATAATTCATCAACTGTATCAGCATTAAGTGTGGTAAATATAATATAGTGGACACGCACATCATGAGTGAATTATTGTTTTACTGCGGGAATCTTTCACCCATAAGTGATGACAGACGCAATGTAAACAGATAGTTGGAAGAAGTTCAAGGGTAACATAATACAATACACATATGATTGTATCTGTAGTACTACTGAACTACTGCAAATATATTTACAACTGTACAACAGTTAATTAAACCCTTTAGATTATCATACTTCTCATGCTTCTGGCTTAAAACTAAAATGTAAAATTACTTCAGTAAAAAGAAATCATGGTAACCCAATATAGATACTTCTGGTGAAAGACAAACATTTAATATATTAATAAAATATTGCCTTGCTTCTTCACTATGAAACTTGTGAAAAGCCATTAATGTTGAGTGACAGTAGCCTGTTACCATGGTTATAGGCATTCACATGTTACATAAGAAGTATAAGGCATCATCACTTATACCAGCTGCACAATACTGAATAGGGTTCTTTGTAAGTCTTGCCTTATGTAAGTATCATTATTCTGTTTTTTTTCCATTCTTTCGTCGCTACACCATAATTGATGATGTTTGAACTGTAGTACGCGATCTCACTGTACCGAGCTTGATGGATTGTCAAACTGCAGTGAGTTGATTGTCTGTTACTGTACTAAAATTGACTTCCATAAAATAGTGTTAAAACCAACATTAAAAAAATCACTCCAACAATGTAAATTATTTACAAAATGTACCCAGAGTAAAGTGTTATTTAATATACTTTACATGGCAACATGCCAAGACTCCAACAATGTTTTTAAATTATTGTATACTTAATAATTAATTATTAATTATTATATTTGACATTGCAACACTACACATTAATTCATATGCAAGAGTTAACTATTCACAAATGCATGGATACCATGTGAAGTCTGTATCATGTTCTATCAAGTGATATCTAGTTTTCCAACGTGAGCTAGCCTTTCAGGATCTTTCAGATTGCACATTGACACTATAGTTCCACACATTTGTAACAATTTCTCTCATAAAACTAGATTATAAAACTTAATTTTGAAGCCATGATTTAAAACGGTTAATACCCTTGAAGTCTGGTCTCTCATCGTGGACAGGCTACAGCCTAGCTGCTTTGCATCCGATTCTCGGTTACTATCTCCTTGTGCATTAACTACATATTGAAGTAATTGTGTATTATGTAATGTATGGCAATATTTCAAAATGTTCCCACTATGTTAAGTATTGTTGTAATTTTGTATGTAACACTAACAGTAATATACTAAATGACAACAATTTTCCATGATAACATAAAGTATTGCATGTAATTTTGATATGACAATAAAATTATGACAACATCTTCGTATTAGGAAAAGCGGTGTACATTTGCACTTAATATGGCTATATGACAATATGTTTTCATAGAGAAAAACTACATGACACAATTAAGTTTCAACAATAAAATATGTAAATTATGTACCGTTAATGTATTCTATATAGACATGACAACAACTTTGACAATGTACATAATGTGACAACAAAACCCATGCTATGACAAGATAAAGTATTCTATACATTTTACTAAAATATGATAAATACTCCTGTAAGATAAAAGTAATTGTTATTGTATGTACTTTACATGGCCACATGACAATGGCTTATTAGAATGACAACACATAACACAGACTACACATGCAATATGTATTGACACATTTTGTACTTTACTGTTTACACATCGACATTCCCCCCTGGCCGTTTAATGTCCATAAGACAGGTGCCGAGTCCATAAAACAAGCCTTGGGACCACGACACAATACTACTTGGTAATACACAATATATTCATACTCACTTCTCATTCATTTGCATCATCTGGACAATAGGATCAGACCTGCCCACGTCTCAAAATGGCTGTCGGCCTCATCCAAGAGTAAGTTATGCTGATTAAAACAAACAAATAATAATAATTGAGAGATAATGAAAACTAAGGTACAATTTCAATGACCCAGGACAACTACACTTGAAAGATATTGCTACCTGCTAATTCTCTGCCCTGTAGTACAAGAATGTGGCAATATCTTATCAGTCTCAGCGGCAGAATGTAAACCCCCCAAAGTCGAGAGCACCCTTTATCAGAGTTATGTCATTGGGCAGAAGGATAGAATATAAATGAGATTTCTATTTGCATTAGTGTGCTTATTAACAAACAGCTTATTTCTGCCTAGAAACCAGCATTGGATTTGTTGGCAAGTACAAATACTGCCTCGACATGTAGCACGTCAAACATACTCCAGCACCTTTTAACACCAAACACACGGGGTAGAAATCAATACTCTATGTGGAGTGATTCCAACTGCAGAGACAAAATGGATGCCATTAAACGTCTGTCTTTGGAATTATCAATATCAGGGAACATATTGAATGGTTTGAGGAAAGCACTAGGTATCGACTCTGGGCGTTGTCATAATAAACCGCGGCGCATTGTTTTCCACTCAGATAACTCTGCCATGTTGTATTGGCCACATGTGACGCACATCCAGTCTCCTCTATGTAGCAAAGTAAATGTCAACCAGAACTAAATTGCTTTTACGCCTGATCATCTGTGGGGAAACAGATAAATAAATTTGGTCATTTGTTCCTTACACTATGACAATTATTCATGAAAACTCTAGTCAAAATTATGCAATTTCCGATACCATATTAATAATCCTAGACAACTAATTACCACAATGTTGTGAACCAAACCATATACTAAATTACTAATGGCAGTTATTGATTCAATACTGAATTTTTTTTGGACACTGTACAATTAATATTGTGTTTCATAAATAATTCTAAATGAACATTGCATCCTTAATGTTTTGTTCGTGAAAAGTACAATAATTGTAATATCCATTTAGAACAAACTGAACTATTTGTCCTCATATGAGAACATAGCTAATTATAAGAAACATTTGAGATACAATGTGGCATTGTCAACAGACTACAGTTAATTAACATTGCACACAAATACACAACAGATGTTACAAAAGTAACAACAACAGCAACAATAATAAAAACAACAAAACAACAGAACAACCACAATAACAACAACATTAATGATACCATATATCTTTTATTGTGTCAGATCTACCACAATATATTGATAGCAAACTTAGCAATCGATAACAATTGCCAACAGTACGATTGTTATCGATTGTTAAGTTTGCTATTGATATATTGCTATCGTGACACACTCTATCACAATAATATTCAAAGTGCTAAATTATTGCTCAGGTTAATGAGTACACTCAGTTTCCTTAACAACTCCCTGGGGAGTATACAACCTAAGCTGCAGTTTTCCAACACTAGCATTCAGTTTGCTGTCTCATCTTATCCATTCTCTGTTGAACTGTCACTTTGAGGTATTACCACAAGATTCTCGGTCAATAATCAGGATCATATCCTAGATACTCTCAGATCGTTTTTAGACAAGTTAAAACCTGCCACCCCATCCGATGTCCCCCATCTACGCACTAATTGGGGATGACCATGCTCAACTTCTAACCTTAGCAGACTCTATGTAATGCATAGAATGGCAGGTCACAACAAGTCAAGTACAGTTGAGGCAGTGACCATATTTAGTAAAGAGGCAGTGAGCATATTTAGTAAAGAGGCAGTGAGCATACAGCTTGGAGACAATCATGTTAATTGATTGATAATTAGCTATGTTGTATGTATGTACATAATAAACCAAGGAGTGAGTGAATTAATAAACCAAGGAAGAAATTCACGTAAAAGATGCATACAGTACTTAGTTAATGAAACATAACTTTAAAGATGATAACCAATCAGTTGAACATTTTTAGCATTTTTGTTCATTTCGCATTCAATATAATTTGTACTACCATAGTTTAATTAAATTGATGCACTTTCAACTAAACCTCAGCTTTGAACACATTTTGGAAAAAGTGTCAGATTAAATATTTTCTGATCATGAATAATTAATCTGACTGTCACCATACAATAATATTTGTACTATAATAGTTAAATTTCCTCAAATTTGATTGGTCGAGATGTCTTGTTCATTAATCCATAGAAGAACAATCGGAATAATCACTGCATAAGAAAACTATCATTAAATTACAAATAATAAAATTGGCTAACAATTCACGAAGCTCTACTACAAGACTAGTCAATCGTGCTCTCGTAGCCTACTCATAGCAATCTCTTCTATGTATGCGGGGATCGTATTGCGAGAGCTCTATGTATGGTCTCGTACTGAATAAGAGATATCCTGGACGACAACTCAACTGCCATAGCATAGAATTTGACAATCAGGCAAAAGAACAGTGGTTCTGTTGCGGACCAGTGTGAATACATTGCTATACAAACTATACAAACTATGATATTATAGTAAACTTTGAAGGGCATGCATTCGGAAAAGTTTTTTGTTTGTTGTTGTTTTTTAATTGATCGATTTACAGATTATAGTCTTTGAAACCTGTGCCCAATATTTGACCTTCGGAAACCGCTGGCCTGCCATTCATCTTGGACTGTATGAACAGTGACGGTCAAACAATGAATTTAACGTCACAATCACGACAATGGGCTATGACTGGGCGCTTGTTTAAGAACAATCAGTTTCTAATAGACTACAAACTGAGGAAACGCAAATTCATCGCAGTGATTGGGAACCAGTTTATTTTGTTGTTGAACAATGCTGTGTTGCACCTAAAATTCGTCCGACAAAAGAATTCACTTTCAAATTTACAAATAAATTGAATATGGTACAATTTTGATAAACGGTTCCTATTGCAAATTTTCAGTGAGGTTATCGTGATTAACCATGTGGTAATTTTACATTAAACACCTCCAGCTGACGGCATCAGTGTTTAATCATATTCCCACATGGTTAATCACGATAACCTCACGGAAAATTTGCAATAGGAACCGTTTATCTCCTAAATATTTGCTGAGTTTATAGTTTTGAGCTCCATAATAACTTGTATTGAGTGGGTTATTCTAATTATTAAACATAATTACTTTATTGGAATAAACCATGGAAAACCACCGAAAACGTCTTGATGTAGACAAGCGAGACCAGTCAACTGTTTAGCATTTGTCAGCCTATGACGTCAAAGTCATTGTCTGCTTACAACGTCACAATCGTCAAATAACTGAAAATTACAAAATCAACAGTTGATTATTGAAAAGTCATTCCACAGTAGAAATCCACCACAATTGTTGAATAATTAACATTTACTTTGGCAAACTGTGTATTCATTATTGAAACTACTTGTTATTATTGAAAGTCCTTGGATTTCAAAATCACCTTTGATATCACTACTACAATATACATTTAAAATACTAACATACCAGGTGCCCATTGAATACTTTGATAAGGATCACAGATAAAAAGGTTATTAAAATAAAAATAAATCATTCAAATCTATTATTTCAGTTGATTGCTTGATGTTGTAGCTTTCTTAGGATATGTGTGATTACGTTGAACAGTGTTTAAAGGTCACCATAACCTCCTTTATAAGCAGACATCATTCCAATCAATACAATCGTCAGACCAGTTGCCATCAACCAAATATACACACACACACACAAAATTATTACACATAAACAAGAATTTATGTTATGCACTTGTAAGTCACAAAGTTTACAGAGGTCTAGAAATAGTACAATCTACAATACCACAATATTGCAGCGTGAAACTAATACATGTCATCTTGCACTTGCAGCAGATGTGTAACGTTTTACCGTAATGGATGCTATAATAAAAAAGCTGGATTTACCTAAATTAATAAATACTACCATCAAAATTTAGGGGAATGATATTGATGTTTATATTTTACTTTCAAATGTGGACATATAAAGAGAGTTAAATTAATATTACAATAATATATTGCATGCAAGTCTAGGTTGTCACTGTGGTATATGCACAGTAAGTTGCCTCTCATTAATTTCATGATTTACAGTATATGTCAGAAGTAATTACTAATATTGAATTAAAATACTAATATATTCTAGTTTTGTAATATATTGTACATTTAGTCAGCAATGTGATGTAAATTGTATATATTGATTTTTTGTAAAATTATTATGTGTGTATGTGGAATTGTGTGGTACCGGTAGTTGAATATGCTGCTCAACAGAATACATCATCACCAGTGACTTACACATTGTATACATCTATTTTTAATGCCATATATATTTGTATAGTCCACCATGTATGTTTATGTGATCGACAGCATGATTAAATCATGTTTCTATGTGTGGTGATGTTAGTATGTGATAACCCATATATGCAATGTGATACCGCAATGCATTGTCATTTTTATATGTACTGTATATATATATATATATATATGTATGTACCAGTAATTATCTGATATTTGAGGCATATTTGCCTGAATAAAACAGATCCCAAAAAGATTTGACTACATTTTTTTAATATTTTTTTAAAAGATTGTGGTTTAGAGCCACTTTCACTCAAGATTCTTTCACTTATAATATCATGACATTCATTCATTGTGAAGTGATGTGGATTATTGTTTTACGTCACAGCAGGAATGTTTTACCCATACTCGAAAAGTTTGGTATAAAATCATTGTAATGTCTTGGGGGGCCTATTAATGTCTTGGGGGGCCTATTCTTGAAACATTCTTTCGAACTTCTTAGCCTAAGAACAGTTCGTAGCCATACTATTAGAATCATTAAGATTGTCGTACGATCGTAAGAACGTTTCGAGAATAGGCTCCCTGAGCATCATCTCGAGACTACAGACCTCTCATGTTCATCTGTGAATTAAGCTAACATCATGAAGCAATACTCTGCAGTAGATATTCCCAGCAGTATAATGTTTTGGGCATCTCACAGGGTCTGGGGACCAAGCCACATCCAGTGCCAATAAATCGACCCCATGACAAATAAATCTGCGGATTTCCACACATCCACACATCCACAGATCCACATGTGTGGATTATCTTTAATAACAAATTGAGGAGAATGCCTCCATGAAGGCAGTAGGACACATGAAAACATAACACAGAACTAGGACTGCATGAAATCTTTAATATTTTCAACATGTAGTGCTGAGTATAATACCTACGTCTCTAAAACACATTAAGTATAATCACAACATTTGGTGTTGGTTAAATAAATATACATCGGGCAAGACACAATTGTGCACGCACAACAGTAGGCATGATCATATATTTAATGCATGCACAACAGTAGGCATGATCATATATTTAATGCACGCACAACAGTAGGCATGATCATATATATAATACAAGCAAGCACAACAGAAGGCATTATCATATATTTAATGCACGCACAACAGTAGGCATGATCATATATATAATACAAGCA
>JAUTBV010124117.1:0-12786 GCA_032361325.1 Lepetodrilus fucensis
CGCACAATATCAGTTTCACCAACTCGTTTAATAAATTCAGTATTGAATGACCACTCATGTTAGATCCTCTATATCTATCCATCGTATTTATCATACTACATTGTACTTGTTTTCAGTACTGTGCGATATTTCAATTTAGACTGTTAACTACGGTAGGCCCCTTATCTGAGGTACAAATAGAAAATATAGGAAGCCGGAGGATTTACACGAAGACATGAATAATACCGGTAAGTATATTAACAATACTGAATAAAGTTTACATATTATACCTAAAACGATCAATGGTCGGCCTATATTGGGTATGTACACATACGGGGTTGTTAGAATCACAGCTTAATTGTAAGCTTATAAAATATACATATTCTATGTAATAATGTATACTTCACAGGTGTTAGTGTTGTTACATAGTTTACCTCCTCCTCGCAACTCCGGCTATTATGACTACATACTATCCGCCATAATGATGTTAGTAGTCGTTATGGCCGTGTTTCGAGGAAGAGTTTACATACTATATAGCGGATGGGTATGCTATGCGATCTCTAAGTGTTATTATTATAATATGATAATATATAACAGTCACTTATAATGCACTGTATCCACGATCGAAAGTGTTATTTCGACTTTTCAACTCCCTGGGGAGTATTCAATCCAATCTCCTAGGAGGTATTTCCAATACCATAACTGTACATATTTAAATGTTCATGCAGTATATATATATAGTAAACGTGAGTTCATCAGTATCATGCTATCATTAATAAAGCATCGTCCATGACATACACAATAAGACCAAGAAGTCAATGTACCCAACAATGATGGCTGGTGTCAACAACCTTATATAAACAATTAAAATTGAAATATACTTTGTTTGTATGTGTTGGATGTGTCTGGGGCCTTGTTCCCGAAGCTATCGTATACATAACGACATCGTTAAGTTTTCGTGGAGGAACATTTTACTCTTTCTGGATCATCAGAATTTTCCCCACGAACAGCTTACGATGTCGTTACGTATACGATGGCTTCAGGAACATGGCCCCATTATTTTCGAACTAAACGTTATACAGTACGGGTAGTATTAATTTGAAACGTATTCGTAGAAGCAAACACGTCATGTATATCAAACAACATGACGTGCATTATAAACAATATTGATAGTTGATACGGCTAAGTAATATAGTCGACCTCGTAACGTCATACATTTACGAGAACAAACGCTCGCCAAACCGTTCTAATTGAAATCTGGCCAAACACATTAAATCACAGATATAAATACGTAATATGGCTGCATGCAGTAAAGCATAGAATAAAACGGAAGGTCATCACGTGGAAAATCATCCTTCCCAGATGAGACACCATGGTTACATGCAACAGTTTTTCAATCAAATTTATACCAGAGCTCATTGTATGTTTACGGTCGTAGTATTGCATCATGATATAACACGTATACAGAGTTGATGACGCATGAGCGGCGAGCTCTGGCTATTTCTGTAATGGACTTCTCGACGGAACAGACAGTGTGTGTTCATATGACAATGGTCACACGTGTCCTGTAGTGAACGTCATAGAATGACTGTTGACCATTCAGCAGAGACCATATATCCTAGGGATAGATCGTGAAATTGAATTCGGGTTGGACGCTAAAGAGCACGACATGGCATTCGTTAACCCTCCCTGCTGGATTAGACAAAGGCACTGCTCTATTGGGAATCTGCGACTGCCACCAACATGGAGAAAAGTTACATGGATTTTTAGCGATTGCTTGGAAGTGCAATGACGACACTGTTTAAATTTAGAAGAGCTTGCGCCACGGTTGGAAAGACGGGGTTAGGACAAATTGGTAGTCATGAGTATTGATTTATGAATGAGGTGTTCCCATGAGAACAAGTGCGAGAGAAGCAGATAATTAAACCCATACTGATACATACAGGTGTCAAACAATGGTAAACTGTTAAACGCATGGGAATACTAGTATGAATACATATTTATGTCTCTATAGTATGGATGTTTATGTGATAATAAACAAGGAAAACGCCCAGAAATTATATGTAAATATAGTCACACACATACTATATAAGTAAGGCTATATATGCAGAAATACATGAGTCAATATAAAATAAAAACACCCCGAGAGTTTATGTAAATATAGTCAATTATCAAAGATTCATGTATATACAAGAATGATAAATAATTGTTTTATTGTTTTTAAAGGGAATTTGAATTGGGGGTATTGAGCCGTTGTCAATATTATTTCGCTTAGTGCACAGCTTGTCAGTTAAATGGAGGAAACCTGCAACACTCGTAGCGTGGAGAATTGCAGTAACCTCTGCGAACACTGCTTCCATTTTCCTCGGCGTGTCTGGAATATGATCTAAACGTGGACGCACATCTACATGTATACTATTAATGAAAATTAATTAATTGTGTCATACCTTTCGGGAGGTGGAGAGGGGGTGCGTCCATTCCCCAGGCGTACAAGATCTTAGCACCAGCCCCACACGTCGGCGCAGCTTTAATCTTCTGTGAGCTCGCGGCATCCATCTCTCCACAGTTCCTGCAAACAGAGATCCAATGTGCACATTAATGCGGGTTCCACGTTATGGAATTCCTAAACGATACGACTCATTATGATACATATTGCTCATTATAGTATAAGTACGTAGACAACAGTATTGTTGTTGACAACTGTATTGTTATTGAGGGGAGGGTCGAAGATTTTGATAAGGTGGTGGCGGTTTCACAGCTATTGTGGCCCGCCGGGTTGTTTGCAATCTCAGTGTAATTATTTGTCACTACAATGAGAGAGAGAGAGAGAGAGAGAGAGAGAGAAAGAGAGAAAGAGAGAGAGAGAGAGAGAGAGAGATCAGAGGGAGAGAGGGGAGAAGGATATAGGGGTGGGTGGTGGTTTGATGGAGGCGGACCCCTCACCCCTCTTCCGTAGTTCCTCGAATTTCAGAAATCTAAAATTAATATATTGTATTCTTGCAATGAAAACGTATGAGAAAACATTAATAGCAATGATTTACAAAATAATAAATCTTGATAACGGAACGTGTCCATATATTTAGAGGTAATATTTTAGAGAGAGAAAACACCCAGCTACATGAATAAATCACAACTTGCGTTTCTATGTATTGTCATTTATTATGGCCAGTATCTTTGCCAGTTAGAAATACTATATAGTGTCTGAATATATGGCATATGACGTCCATCTTATCATGCTTATAAATATGACTATACTATGTAGCTGTACATTTTCTAGTTTAAATTTGTCCATTGTAATTATACACCAATCATCGCCCTAGCTGAGTCTGGTCAAGCTACTCCTCAGGGTTTCTAAATTAGCTTAGACATTAATTAGCAGTGAAGACTATAATTCCAGGCACGTGCCTCTCAGGGCATTCTGCAATTTCCCCACCTATCACATTATCTGAAAGCTTGATATTCCAATCCCCAATATTTCAAAGTCTTAACGTAGTCTGGTACATTAATGAACAATGTCAGAGTGCTCTGAGTTGTGGACATCGGTGCCGCGAGAGATAATGCGATCTTGAAACATGCTTGCACTTTTATACACCGTCTGTGTCTGTTACTTTACAGATAGTATACCGCTGGCATATGACCTATACTGGACCTCCTGAGCCCCCTGGCATAGGTCAATTGAAGCCTCTCTCTATATATAGGACATATGCTAAGCATCTTTGTATATAAGACCTATGCCGAGGCTTCTGATATAGGACATATACTGAACATAGTATGAACTATGCAGAGCCTCCTAGTATGTTGAGCTTACTCAATGACCAATATTGTAGCCGAGTTTCCCCTGATTCTTGCTATCGATCGGCACTGGGTATAATACAACTTTCCAACGTCTGTCCTTTCAACTGTCAATATCTTGATGACAGAACCCGACAGCTAAAAGGCCAAAGCGTGACTGTCCAATAGGTGGAATCACTTAGATGCTTTTTCCACCAAGAAGAAGCAAATTGTATTAGGTAGCGACCGAAGACAAACTAGGTCAATCCTGAATGAAGAAGGTGCCAGACGTTTTCACAGTCAGCTTAGGTATACTGCGTCTATATAGCCGGGTGTTGTAATCCGTGAAATAGGAAGACTATCTGGTTGAGAACAACATCCATGCTACAGACTACTATCATTAACTTTGCAAACATCGTTCTAAACCCTTAGCGAATATAACACTATCTAATATAAATTCGAGTGAATTCCATTTCGGTTAATGGTCCTCTAGCATGAAAACGTCCAATATAAAATTGGCGAAAACGTCCAACAAGAGATATCATGCTACAATAGATAGCACCGTACACAGGATAATTCCATAGCCCGTCGCAAGTAGATTCTGGTCTGGAGAGGAAATGAGACGATTCGCCTGAAAGGTGTCCATCGGGTCGTTATGATCAACACCGTACTAGTTCATCAGATAATTGAACTAGACGGACATAGGGAAAATACAAATAAATCAATTTCCACTTTGCCTCGTTAAGCCTATATATTAGTGTGTCGAGTACTCGTTTACGAGCCCCTATGATACTAGTATATTATATATTATATACCACTGGAGATGAACGCTGTATAGAATTGTAGTAGTGTCAGTAATAGTGATATATATTTCTTCATGGGAGAAAACACACCATTCAAACAGGATCTACATGTTTTGCTCGCAAGAGCAGAACATACCGTGGTCAACATTTTATATGTGGTGAATGCCGTATGTATTAACTATGATATTTCTATTTTTATTTTCGCAATTATAAAATATAGATAGTACCGTAGGTATGACAATTCCATAGACAGACCCAATTAGACGGTCCTCTGAAAATTGCGCTCGAACGAAAATGAGACGTTAGTACTTCGATGCACAATCTAATTAAAACTAAAGTTGTGTTATTTCCGTGGCTATGCAACACTAAGATAAAATACACCATAGTGAACTGTTATTGTAATGATACCAGTTGGGGTTCCGCCCACCTATACAATAAAACCAGAATGATGCAATAGAAAGCTGAAAGACAAGTCAAAACACTAACAATATTCGTCATGAATCAATTACATGTAGATCTAAGTTACATCATTAATATAGCCAGGTTCACTAAGTGTAACCAAACGGTATATTGCTATGTATTGAATGTAATTATTCATGCGCAAAACTAACTACGTAAATAACGTTGTTGTTTTTGTGCTCCTTTGGGGGGTGGGGGTGGGGGGGGGGGTCTGAAAAACCCCGTCTGTCTGTCTGTTTTTCTGTCTGCATGGCGGAGACAGAACTTAGCAAATATTCCATTATCATTTTAATTTTCAAAACTTACCATACTGGTTCTTGAGCGCCAGGTACGCTACATCCGTAGAGCAACATGTGATGAGCAATATTCATGTTAGCCCGGGGGTTGAATCCAGCTAGAAATGATAGCAAGAACATTTATCTAATATTTGAATCACATTTTATATCATATACTAATATATAGTTACTTGGAGAAAGCACATTTTCGTGTTACTGTATTCAATCGCCAAGGACTGACGATAACACTGACGATTAGGTCCGTATCAAGACGCAATGATCGATCATGATTCTAAATTCGTCAACAGAATCGTTAGAAAATAGGCAGATTTCCTGCATTAATAATAGTACTTACTGATATAAGTCTCTGTGGCGTTCATCTTCATTCCATGACACAGGTAAGTGTCCGGCTGTAAAACATTAAAGACTTTGTTTCAGCTAATGAGTCGATTAAAATGTTTTTCAACATAATTGTGAAGCAATTAATTTGAAGTCAGCTTTCCACGATTGTGTTTCGTGTCCACTATGAATGTCAATTACCATATGTACTATGTATTGCCCAGCGAATGATATAGGTATTAACTTGAATGAAAGTAAGGATTAGAGTAATGGTATTGTTTACTGTGTTCACGATCGTGAGAGATCATCACTCGACAAGGAATCCGGTAAGCAGTAGGACTAAGTTATGGCCGGAACAAGTGACTTATATTACAAGCCATATAATATATGTTTTCAAACATTGTATAGTTTGGTTGTTGTCCTGTCTTTAAATAATGTGTAATGAACTATATATATTAATTTAGTTTGATAATCATGAATTAGGATGCTTCCAAAATTGATAAACATAATATTGCTGTGGTAGGTTTTACATAGAAAATTGTTGTCCTACCTTTTGGAGTTTAACATGGTACTGTACTATTGTTATCCTATTGTTGTCCTAGGTTTCACATAACATTGTTGTCCTACCTTTTGGGGTTTCACATGTAGCATTGCTTTCCTACCCTTTGGGGTTTCACATTGTTGTCTATCATTTAACATAGCTTGATTGTCCTGCTTTGGTAGGTTTCACATAGCATAATTGTTGTCTTACCTTTTTGGGTTTCACCTGCGGCATGAGAAGGTCCACAGTCTTGGAAGATTCCTCTGTCGGGGCTGACAAGACCCCCATTGTGCTCAAACACAGACAGAGGAGTAGAAGTACCATGTCGGCCACTGGTCTGAAAACAAAGAACCAGCAATTAACTATCATCTCTTCTAATTTATTCCATAATGTTACCAGGTATGCTATTAGACTGATACACTCCCAGATGACTGTCAGAGCTTCTCGGCATGAATACTATGCAATAGTTAGTTAGAACCTGTGCGAAATAATGTTAGTTGAATTAATCTGGAAACGATATTGATTAGACATGAAAACACATTTCCATAACGTGTCTAAAAATATATGTTTCTATCATGTATCTAGTATCCAAATACGAGGAATATAATACCAGTCTACGTTGTTGAATAGCTAATATCAATGTCGAGCTTGAACATCACTCCAGTATAACCTGTCTAGCTAGTCTTAACACAAACTAATAGCACTAACGCCCATTTTTTTCTATTGAAAATTTAATCATTAATGTACATTTATGACGACTTCCGGTGGAGATGCTATCAATATCAAATAACATCCTCTAAGTATGACAGCAAAATGCCTTTTCTTTTCTACTGAAAATCCTGAATGACTTAAACTTAGTTGAATCGTATGTAACATATGTTGTAATCGAACAAAAGTAACTTAAAACGGGTCTATTTATATAGTATTGAGGACAATATTACCTGATCACAGCAAGCATAGGCAAACACAAGAGAAGAATACCCCTAGGAATCTTCTTAAATAGTAATATATATTGATTGATGACGCAACCTGCCAATTACATCCCGCCCTCGAGCATAATTATATGAGTATTTCATCATGCGACTTTCAAACCACATATATTATGGTATTTCCTATAGTATAAGAAACATTTGCCAATAAGGAACTCAGACTGCCAAGAAAGATAAGATAAATTAAAATACTAGTAGCAACGACAAGATAACAAAATAATAATAATACAAATATATGAAAATATTTTCTATTTCTCATACAAATAGAAAATAAGTAGAAATAATGTTCTCATATAAACCAGTGGGACATGCGGTAAATGTAGTTTGTTGCCTAATACACATGTGTAGACATATCACATATACATTATTTCAGGTAAACAAATCGTTAGTATATACCTTAAGTTAAGACTATAGGTATTCATAATTTACAGGGGAAATAATCATACAACCAGTCTCCGCCACCGCAACATGCACAATACCAGACGAACGCTACGAGGTCAACAATGAAGATACTCCAGGGCTTATCCTCCAAGATAATTGGCCGTATTCTAGTATCGACCAGTACGGCACCAGAGCTGGCAGGATTTGGTGGCAATTCGTCCTCGACGACAGGACACGTTAACCCTCTCCATGCTGAAGGCAACTGGAGATGCTCTAAAGAACAGTGCCTGTGCTTAATCCAGCAAGGAGAGGGTTAAAGTACAACCTAGGCCTAGTGGCCCCTGTTCTACAGAAGGATCGTAGAACTACGTACGACATACGTCGTATGTTCATAACAATGCATAAGACGTACGACATTCGTAGCACTACGATCCTTCTGTGGGACAGCGGCCAGGGGCCAGGTTCCCGAAGCTATTATATCGTATGCATAGCGGCATTATTAAGCTGTTCGTGGAGGAAATTCTGATGATCCAGAAAGTGTAAAATGTTCCTCCACGAAGACTCAACGATGTCGTTACGTGTACGATAGCTTCGGGAACATTGGCCCCGGGCACTCTTATACGAAACGGCTTCTCCTGGGTAGTCTTTCTCCAACCTTATCCATGAGACTCACGAGACTGTGTCATTTCTAATGGTGGAGTTACGGTTACCTTACAGTTACGCCATTTCGTACATTAGTTTCCCAGTGGCCATGTTCCCGTACACGTAACGACATCCATTAGACTTCCTGGACGACAATTGGAATCTTTCCAGATAGTCACATTTTCCTCCACGAGGGCTTAAAACGATGTCGTTATGTATACGATGGGCTTTAGGAACATGGCCCTATGTCAATCTATGCCGTCAGTAGACAATGTCTACTTTAATAAAACATATACATACCGCCAATACATCCAAAATAAAAGTGTGAGTCGTTATCCAAGCAAGCTGACTAGTCAAGCAATATTAAACTGTAGATATGCAATGTATGACCCGGTTATAACTTTTTTAAAGTAAGTCTAGTTAAGTGGGTATTTTTAGTTCAGCTGATGTAATGGCTATCTAAAAGGATCTTTTCACAAATGAGAGTTACTCTAGCATATCTTGAATACATAAACTGACTCACCCTTTGAAACGCGCACTATATAATATAAATGTCTCCTTACATTGCACTATGTCGTATTGTGGGTGTATAGATTGTTGGATGCAATATTATTAAAAATAAATAAAAATAGTTTGTCTATATAATATTACTATTAATAAGGGAAAATATTATTACAACATCTATAAAAGTTATATTATATTGCCAATGTAGCCTAATCCCCATCCTCTAAAACACAGGCCATTATGACTATAATAACCTTAGTGTAGTCATAATGGCTGTGTTTTCGAGGATGCCTAATCCCTAAAGTGTCCTATTCTAAATATACCATTAGATAGTTTTGTACTGTTAGGGGTACTCTGGTACTCCGCACACTGTTTTGTCATGAGAGGAGCGTGCCTTATAGCATCAGACAAAAAGCTGTGAGGACTTTGGGGAAACTCTACAAAAGAAATGCGATCTCACGATTACATGTGTAGCGATCGCTATCTAGATACTAGTAATAGTATTAGAAAATAATACTTGTCAGGGAAAGAATATGCAATAACAATATTGAATAGTAACCGTTTTCCTATTTCAAAGATAAGTTTGCCACTGTAAGCATGCGTTTGAAAGGATTTAATTGTTTTTTCTTATTGTATTTTCTTTATCTATAAACTGATAAATGTACCTTTCCACGTGTATTGTGGTGTGTTTTCGCCTGTAAAACCAGTATGCATGTACTTTTGACAGACTTGTTGAATACTAATATTTACACTATAAAGTATTGAATGTTTGTCTCATGTACCACCGTTTGGTGTTTGTTCGAGAATAAATTGAATTGACTTGACAAGTAACGTTTGCCTAATTAAGTAAGGTAAATAAGTAGATATCAATATACCGGTATTACGTAGGTCATATTAATTATGCTAGTATAGTGTTGTCTCCGGATGCATGTATTGTACATCACTAAATTAATGCGAGCAGGATATTAATATGAACAACACGATATTTCATACTAAGGGACGTTTATATACATCGTGGCGTGTAGTAGCTAATGTATTAATATGAACTTTTCAAGAAAAGTAAAAGCATATTACGTGTTTACAAAACTAATCTATACCGTCATATATATATATATATATATATATTTATATTATACTGGAGTATATCACTTCATACCGGGGACATGTAATGGTACATACAGATGTGTCACCTGATTTCGACAACACACTATATTACCACCATATGGCGATCACACTAAAGAAAAAAACATTCAGGATTCGCACACGTGGATTTATACTGCATGAAACCCATATCATAACAGGCTTCCAGATACTGATAACAAGACTGCAACACAATTATACCCATGTCTTTGGTATTAGCGACATCGAACGGTGTTTACATTGAATAATTTAACGTACCTTTTCCTTCTTGTTACTTGCAGAGATAAGACGAGATAATGTAAATCCAAGAGAGTGTTGTATCTCTGCTATATGTTGTCGATAGAAAGGTGGCCGTAGACACTAACAACTGATAATATAGGGACCACCTACGTGCAGTTTAGCGTGATTTCACCGCTGATCTCAGTGAGAAAACTACAGGGTTTCGACCCATGAAGGAAGCACGGCAGTAAATTAATGCATATTTGACGCAACCCGTTGCCTGGACAACGTCCAATCGGCGGCGGATGACGACGATAGGTTGTCAATGATAAAAATCGATGAGCTGTAGTGAAGTCTTCGTCGAGATGCGGTGGCGGGGAGATATATAGAATGATTCCAGTAGTATGTTCATGGCGTGTAGTAGCAATGGGGCTCGGTTAGTGTCGTGATGTGTGCCAGTCTATTTAACGTCCGCAGACAAGTGTCGAGGGTTTATTATTCCTCCAATGTGTTGTTTTCTCCGCAGAGAGGCTATAGACTGGAAGACATACCTCAATATTGATTTCTCGTGCCTTGGTTAACCTACGCATAACGAGATACGAGCCATGGTATGGTTTCTCGAAGCTCTCGTGTATCAACTGTCTAATATTAATGGGTAATTGTATATCGCCAGCTGATCTCCAAATTGCGTACTCCAAATTGCGTACTCCAAATTGCGTACTCCAAATTGCTACACTTTTATTACCCCGTTTATTGGATCAGTGTACACTCATGATACATTCTCAACTCCCTGGGGAGTCTATGAGATCATACGCGCTCTTGTGAGTGTCAGATCCACGTTTTACAGAACATGGAGTTTAGCGGCCGCACATTATTGTAGCGATTTCCGTCGCCGATTTGCGTCGGATATCGATCGCTTAGTGTGCGGTGCGCCAAATATCAAAACATGCTAGTTATAAATACTGTGCCAATGTACTTGCTGGGTATGGTACATAGCCAGAATCTACTGGGGTTTGGGTCTGTTTTCACGAAAATATAAAGCAAACTAGGCTCTGGCACCCGTGTGAATTATGGATTGAAAAAACACGACGTCTATTTAGATGAAAACGACTATAGTCCAAAATGACTATAAATATATGTCATTGTATGCCGCTTTCTTTACAGGTAAATCTTATCTGTTGGCCATGGTAGATGACAGGGCTAGACCTCAAATTTACTTTGCATCTGGAAATCTTGGTGGTTCATACTCTATTCAGTATCCACATAAGGAGAGCATGACTGGTTACCTTCCACCAAATGAGTTCAGAAGACATCCCGTATTAAATATGGCAGATACTGGAATTGGAAGTTCTACAATTGTCCTCAATGTAACAAGTGGCATAGAGGCATCAGCAGGCTATAGGTACAGTAGTTTTAGTTTAAACATATTTTATTCGAGATGAAATGGATAGGTTACAAGTTATTACAACTTAGGTGAAACCCGCTCCAAGAGAAGGGAAAGAAAAGATGGGGAGAGAAGAAAGAAATACTATGAATGATACATGTACATATATATTTACATTATTAACTATACTCATGATCAAAAGAAAGTACACCGATTAAAATATGCCAAAGTCGAAATGCCTAATTACATTTTATACCATATGCTTCTTTGAAGATATTGTTTGTGATCAGGTGAATCATAATTGTTGAGAAATACAATATTATCGCAAGTATTTTCGTTACAAATGCATTTATTATGAATTGTGTGGGTGTTTTGTAAAACACGTGTATCGTGCAGTTCACAATTACCATGGTTATTAAATCACTCCTAATAAGTCAAAGAATACTGTTCGGTTTCAAAGACACTTTAAAATGCAATGTTTCACTCAACAAGGGTGACAACCCGACGTTGAAATTGCACAAGCTGGAACCTCATATGCAGTAAAATTGCTACGACGTTTGTTTGCATAATAACAACAATATGCATACTCATGCGCAGATTAAAGCAGACTGATGTCACCACGGACTGTCTTCGGAGTGGGTTTCCGATGGTTGCAATCCACATGGAAGACTGCCATAATTCTGACGTCATCTGCAAATTCCGAAAGAATGTCGTATAGGCCGTCACACGGTCTCACGTACACTTCATACTGTAGGAATCCGTGCCCGTCGAACACTCCAAGTAAATCCACTAACTTTTCGACATCATCGTTTGAGATTGTTTTGGGCATTAGGTATTTATCAAATAAATTCACAAACGTTATTTTGAGCTTATTTACTGTGTACTGTTATTATCTCATAAGTACCACGTAACATCTATTTTGTTACTTTTATTACCAAATATTGATCGGTGTACTTTCTTTTGATTGTGAGTATATTTACATAGATACATACATACATACATACATACATACATACATACATACATACATACATACATACATACATATAGATACATACATACATACATACAAAATAAGCATGTTAAGCAAATCGTTTTGTTTGTTTAATATACATTTGTACTAACTCTAAAATACTTTCATGTTCAGATACTAGTAAATTCGAACATCCATTTAATAATAGATTAACATTGATATATTGACATTAACATTGATACATTGACATTAAAATAGATATAACGTTAGGTTGTATGGTAATTATTTGAATATGTCGATACATTTCTTTACGATATCTACTGTATTTCTGACATTCAAGTAGATAATGGACAACATTTTCACAGGGATTACCACATAGACATGAAG
>JAUTBV010124128.1:0-12786 GCA_032361325.1 Lepetodrilus fucensis
CTGTCACTGGTTCCATACACGGATGTCATATCAAAACAAGAACGGTTTCTCTTGAATGGCTACAAGGGCTTTCATCTGATTAGGGCCTATCTATTGGACATTCAATCCCAAACTCAGTTTTGATATCGCTCACGAACTTCTACAGCGAACGTATCGCCATTCTGGAAGGGGAAACAACTCACTCTGCCGACAGGGGGTAAATCTGAGTGCCAGGAAATGATGGTATATGATGGCAAGGGTAGTAATGTAGTAAGCGGAGCTCGGAATTGTACCCTTGCCTGTGGGAGATAGATACCTCTGGGTTATGACTCGCTACCTCTAGACCGCCGCGCTCCACCTTCCTGTATACCAAATTCGTACAACACTGACAAAACAACAAAGTCCCATATCTGTAGCAAAAACCTTATGCAATGAAGCGAAACAACTATAACTTTATTTCCACGATTTGTTCATTCAGCATGGTCAAATATACATACAAACATTTTGCAGTAAGAAACGGGTTGCCAATGCAATATCGACAGGTATGGCAGCCTCACGGACAAAATATAACAACACGTACAATTGATTGTCCATAACAGATAACGATGTCGTAATTATAACAACTGTTAGATTTCGACCTATGAAAACAGATTGAAGTAAACTATTAAAGAACACAATTGTTTTCCTTTGGGAACATAAATACATTATCTAATGGTATTTTCAACGGACAACATAAATAAACATATATCACAGATTGTTATATGCCACAAACATGTTCCTTCATAGCTCACGTTCTTCGAAAATGTCATCAAAGACCCTGTGTGCATTGTAAATAATAATAATACATTAATTCCATACAATCATAATTTCTTGGTAAAAGATGATACGTATTTTAACTGAAAGTATGTATTTCATGTGTCTACGTATAAGTAGATTGGGCAACAAGCCATATTTTCCGCTCCTTTTCACTATTTTCATTGTTTTGTATATTACTATTATTTTATTTTTTATTTAAATTTTTTTTATTATCACTATTATTATTATATTATTATTATTATTATTATTATTATTATTTATATTTATTTATTTTTTATTATTATTATTATTATTATTATTATTATTATTATTATTATTATTATTATTATTAGTAGTATAGGACAATCTGGGAAAACTGGGAAATCTGAAAATATTGTAAACCAGTGGGACATGCAGAAACTATAGCTTGTTGCCCTATAATCTACTTACTATGCTTACGTAGAGACATCAAAATACGTTTGACCATGACATAATATGTCAACAAACCGTGATTGTATGCCATTAATGACAATTCTTTATTATCCTTACTGATGATGACATGTCTTCACGTAAAACATGCGCAGTTACAATACTGTGCTCTATATACATAATTAAAACACAACATAAATTATGTTTGTATGAATACATAGCACAGAATATATTTAGAAAGACGTAGTACACAAAAGCCAGTAATTTTCGAACACGTAAATGTACACATATCGCAGAATTCCGCACTGTACACAGTATATATGTATATATATCAGATGTGTTAACCCTCTACCTGCTTAAGGCAACCGGAAATGCCCTACTAAACAGTGCTTTTGCCTAATCCAGCATGGAGAGGGTTAAATGACTACCATCACAGTTTATTGACATATTTCATGTTCAAACGCATTTTACCTCAAGTATATTGGACAAGTATATTGGGCAACAAGCTACATTTAATATTTTAATATTTTAAATATTTTCGTATTTATTATTTTTAATCGAGAGATAAAAAAAAAGAAGAATAAAATAGACAAATTAAATGTAAACACTTTCAGGTAAATACGTTTGATCGTGAAATATGCCCACAAACTCTGATTGTATGATTTTAAGCCGGAAACCAGGTTAGAAATCTTTGATTTCCATATAGTTTCCACTGATAACCGACAGTTTCCGCTGATTTCTCAGAGCAGCAGAATAATCATAATTAATATTATGACAAACTAACGATGACCGTATTGCCAGGAATATCATCTGGTCCGTTTTGCTCAACAGTAATCTCCCTTTGCACTAGTATCCAAAGGCATCCATCACTTTCACAGTTTCGTTTCGTAAATTACAGTAAGATGAACCTGTGTATGACTTGGTGTCGTTAAGCAACGTACGTACATCAACACTGAGATCCAACGGTAGTGTTGAATAGTATGGAGTCTTTGCCTGTCAATTTTCAGTGCTCCGAATTTCGTGCTATGCCGACACCGGAAGTCCTCCGGCCAGGGTTCCGAGTTGTTGTCTTTTTTTTCTCCAACATATCGACACATCTCTCATTGTCGCACACCATTAGTAACCACACTGGCCTTTACCAGATGTATATCCGTGGACATCATTGGAACACCTTCATCCGTCAGTTCATCACAACTGCTTGTCCTATCTCGGTAACTCGCCAATCGGCCGTTTCCGGGAGACATCTCGGCCTCGTTCTTGGAGCGGGTGGAGATTTTGCATTCCACCGGAGAATCTCGCGGAATCACAGACTCTCTCGGTCTCGACATGTATGAAGCATACGTGTTGCCATTCGTCCTTGACCTCTGGAAGGTCGACTGGCGGGTAAGTCGTATCCTCATCCACCTTTTTCTGATTTCGCCCTGAACCTGCATAAGTAATCACAAAGTAACACTCGTTGTATAGTCGCTGACCGCAACTGTGTGTACTACTTTTTAAAAACAATATCCGTAAATATATTTAATTTAAGTAACTGTGTATTATTTGCTGACAAATACAGCATTATGTCATCCTTAATAAATCTTTAAAAAAAATATTAACTGGATTGATGATACATATATAAAGAGAGAGAGAGAGAGAGAGTGAGAGAGAGAGTGTGTGTGTGTGAGAGAGGGAGAGAGAGAGAGAGAGAGAGATTACATATGCTTACCTCTCCATTCAAAAAGCAGAACATGAGTGCAACGAAGAAACCCTGTGAACGAATTTGCAAATATAGATATACTATCGCATTTGATATCATAAGCGGTACCTATTTCTATATTTACGTTATCTTATCACCAGATACTTACTCTCATCAGTTATCGAAAAACATATACATAGATACTGCGAGCTACATCAGGTAACATTAGCCCTCAGTTGGCAGTTACCAATTATGACCAATTACCCATCAATAGTTACCCATTATCCGTTATTATATCACGGTCATGTTCCATAAAATGAGAGAGAGAGAGAGACTTATGCGGGTCGCAACTCGCCACCGATACGTACAATTATAGATACTGCTATGCCACTTCTGTGGAACTCAATCCAGACTATGTAGTAGTGTATATGTTACAGTCAATGTCTAAAAATAGGCTGACATTTTCAGTCAATATTTAAAATGACTGCCTTTATTTCTCAGACTGACTGGCGTGAATTTGATATAAAAGAAAATGAAGATAATTCGCACATTTTTATAGGTATTCACACAAGTCTGTCTGAACACATATATTTGAAATTTGAAAAAAAAAGAGAGTAATTTTGTCGTTTCAGTCATTTAAAAGATTGACAGTGAACCGAATTTCCATTGACAATTTCAGACATTGACTGTACACAAGGGAACTTCTTTTAATCATCAAATGCAATTCCAGAGCCACCTACCTGTATTGAATTGAAAAACATTTCAAAATATAGCTTGACCAACTGAGCCCTGTCGTCCACGAACTGGTCCGGAAGTCCGGCGAAAACCATGTAGTGGACGCCGAACAAGGGAATCAGCACCATTGTTGACTTTGCCAGACGCCTGCAAGACAGAAGCAGCATCAATGACGCCCGTCAACGTCAACAGCGCTACGTTTAGCTTCACTACGACTACACCAATTGTGGCCAAACTTAGTACTCATATATCAGAGAACTTACAACAAATCATAAATATATTGATTCTTACTTAACGACATTATAATTATATTATTAATTGGTTGGCAATAATGTAAATTCAAGTAATCCAAAGTTCGAAGGTGGATAAATGTTGGTGGAACCATAATGATAGTTCTATTTTCTAAGGCAAAACGTTCCAATTTACATTCATATAATAATATAATAATAATAATAATATTACTACTATTATTATTAATATAATAATAATAATAATAATAATAATAACATCTATCAAAGGCCTTTCGCCTAAGGTTCATCAGTAAGTAATGTAGATTGTGTGATTGTGTAATGATAATATTGATATAATAGTGTGATACATGGTTTCCACTTTACAATTGCTAAATATAAGGATGGATTTTATATTAAGTATGGAACTGATACAATATGAAACAGTAGTCAGTAATATAAGATTCGGGAAGTGAAGTAACTGTGCATATTAGATTACATGATTATATACCAGATCGTGCTTAATTTCATAAGAATACACAATATACATATTACGATCCTGTCAGTATCATTATGATAATATGATGATGACATAATCTGTAGTTATGATATCACAACCTGTAGTCATGATGTCAAAATATGTAGACATCTTGATGTCACAATATGTACAAAACGCGAAGTCACAATCTTCAGTCATGATGTTACAATATGAATAGTCTTGTCACAATCTGTACAACGATGCCACCATATGTACAAGTCGCGAAGTCACAATCTACAGCCATTATTTCACAATATGAATAGTTATAATGTCACAATCTGTCCAAGCCATGATGTCACAATTACCATGTACAAGTCGCGACGTCACACTCTGTAGCCATTATAGATTGTGTAGTTATGATATCAAAATCAGTAGGCATAATGACACAGATATGAACTAGCCAGACGACATAATATGAATCTAATACAACATTTAATACTACAAGCATATGTATGTGTTCATTACATAGATACTTTTAGACATTTATATGCTACAACTCTATACCATTGATCGTCAGGCCATCAGACCATCAGCCATTATGTAATAATATTCAGTGCATGTTTCTTATTCTGTCATCGTGGACACGAACAGACACGTACGCACGAAGAGAAAACCTGTCGATTTTGAGCCCTTGCCAACCAGAGACATGCTCCATAGAACAATTGTACCGTTAACACAAGCGATTTTCGTCGCCGATTTCCGTCGGGTTTCGATCGCCTAGTGTGCGGTACTCCAAGTATCAAAACATGCTAGATAGTGTGCGATCGGTCAGCGAGACTAGAACTCGCAGTAGCTAGTGTGCGGCCGGCGTAAGAAAGTCGTAACTTCTAGAGAGAGTCGCAAGTGTGCGCTGGGCGACGGCTGGGATTTTTAGTTTCGCCGACCGATCGCACACTATCTAGCATGTTTTTATATTTGGAGCACCGCATACTAGGCGATCGCAACCAGACGGAAATCGGCTACGCTACGATCGTTCTGATGGAACAGGCCCCATGTCAGTAGATGCATTATTCCCAGTATAATGCTGGTCGCACATTAACAATTTCCGTCGCCGACGCCCGACCGAAAATCGCAAGTGTGCGCTGGCAGGGGACTGATTATTAGTCTAGCCGACCGATTGCAAAATATCCAGCATGTTTTGATATTTGGAGCATCGCACACTAGGCGATCGAAATCCGACGCAAATCGGCGATGCGTCGGCGATGGAATTCGCTAGTGTGCGGCCGCTTTAACACCATCAATATCGGTTAATTTCTCCTTGAAAGCACTTTCATTACGTGAGTGCCGAGTAAATATGATTTTCTATCTATGGTATTGTAGAACAATATATTATCTGGGAAATACACTGAAAGTGATGATGATGTGGTAAATCAAGACACACCCATGAAACGATATACATGTATCTATTAACCCTCTCCCTGCTAGAGGCAACCGGAGATGCCTAATCCAGCAGTTAGAGGGTTATTTAAAGTGAATTAATATGGCTACAAATATGAGGTTTGGGATTCTGTGATGAACGTATAAATAAAATAATATTGATTGTACATGATCGCATATATATCTTCATGTTGAAAGGAATCTGACCTTGCGGTTCCTATATACACACATGCATGCACGTGCCATAGGGAAGGTACCCGCGCCATGTCATCACATACACGTGCATTATATGATACAACAAAAATACACAAAGCGTATAACATACGGGAAAATAGCGTAGAAAACGTAATAATGGGCATATTTAATGTTAGTGGTACGTCAGATCTAATAGCGTTATAACACTTTCCCTGCTGGATTAGACACAAGCACAGCTCTTTAGGGCATCTGCGGTTGCCTCCAGCATGGATAGGGTTAAATACGTCAGCCGAAGTGCAATGTAGACTTAACTGTAACAAGCACCCGAACTAGATATGGACCGCCCTTTTATGACATAATGTCTATCACCGGAAATCGTGTTAACGCGAGTTGCTGAAAATTGATTAGTCTCTTTAAACTTGTTTACGGACCGGGCAGGAATCCTGGATAATATGGCCGCCTGGGAAAGGAATCAAAGTGGGAAGTTTTATACCGGTACACCAGCTCATAGAACCATTGAATGTAACACTATTGATGGGAAATTAAGTTTATGGATAGAATATGTGCCTGGAACGGATACAAACTCGCGAATACACCACTTCCGGTCTAGACGTGAAACCAGCTGTTATCGAGCATAGTTGATGTGCTTGGTTCCTGAATTCTATGGCTACCAAGCAAGGCCTATTAAATCAATATGATGATGAAATAAGGAATGCATTACTAAAATTTTACTAACAAATAAATAAATTCAACACCTCACTAGCCATGCACTATAACGAGGTACATTTAACTAAACAATGATGTATGAAACACACGGGAGAGATCTATAATGGGGAAAATAAATGAAACAACAAATCTACATGTCTATATAGTCACAAATTAATATTAATAATTAAGAAATAAATAAATAGTAAGAATGAGTTAGTAAGTGCTAGTTCTCTGTACGAATGCAACTGGAATTGTGTAATCTGATAGAAACTCACATCCGAAATGCTTATATTTACGTAACACAACGGAGACGTAACAGAAACCCTGAATTTCATCGAGTGTGATTTAATTTCGCAATAAGAATTGAAATCCCGGTAGGGTTACCACAGTTGGAAACCCGGCCGAATATATTAGAGTTCGTCATGTTTCCACTTGATACACTGAATACGGAAATGTAAGCATTTCTGGATGTGTGTATCAACACAGTTACACACATCTGTGTTACTACGTAGAGAGAAATTGCAACAGAGGATAACGTGCACTTGAACTGAATGGTGAATGCCACTTGCTGTGTTTCTAGTGGTATTAGCACGACACAACCATTCAATTACCTCCCTTTGATACTGACACATTATAAGCGACTGTTAGTAAGACAAGGTTAAAATAGTTTATACTTTGCCATGGTATTAACCTGAGAATAAAATAATATTCAATTTGAATAAATCTTATTCTGCTCAATTGTAATCACAGAACAATTATCGCAAAATAATGTTTTCAAAATACATTGAAATCGATTAAATTATCTCTTCATTAATCCAAAACTATATCAGTTGATACTATCTGGAATATCTTTGTCATGCCAATATCTCTACGAACCATATAGGCAAACTTGCAGTTCAATAGTGCAATGCATAATAAGAAGTCCAATATATTTCAATTATACACAATATGTCGTAATGAAAGTAGTATAGCCTAAAATTGGCGGAAGGATACACACTTCCGTTGCTATATACTGTGGCAAAGTCGGGACCGTCACGTAATTTAAGAGTAATGACTACGACCTAGCTACGTATAGACACCTGATACGACTACAGTGCTAAATAGTCTCCGCCAAACACCGGGGTCCGTTTAGCCTAAACTGTGGTTGAACTACGTTTGTGCATACGCACCCGGGGATATGTTGCCGTGTAAATACTAGTAGTTCGTAGATCAACCAATGCACACATAGGCCTATATATCCTCTAAGATATTGGGCAAGTGCTGACTAAGACATACGCCACTGTAGAGTATGAAAGAGCAGGCAATTAGTGTGTGTCTCGGGGATGATGTACAGTAGCTCTACTTCAAGATTAATCTGGAAGAGGTTTCAGGAACCTATTGCACCGGTAGTCCGGGCGTTAAAATGTGCGCATTAGTTGTCTACGGTGCATACGAGAATATAGCACCCCTTGATTTACATCCGGATTACCAGCAGTAGAATTTCATTTAGTGCCAATACCTGCGTTTCAGGAACTGGTCTAGCTGCAGTTCGGTAGCTAGAAGATGGCCCGTTTACTATTTTGCTATCTGTTATTGGCACCCTCTAGCTACAGATGAAGGCAGTAATAGACATCAACAAAATTACGCGGCGGATTCCAATGCGCTGGATTAACCACTACGTTTGGCATAAATACACGGGGCTGAACGAAATACAGCTAGGAATAGATTCACTAACCATTATACTTCATATCTCCATGCCTATTTTGGAAGGAAAACATATCTTATGAAATGTGTCACCGATCCGAGTTTAGTATAGCATTGTACTAAATAAAGTTTCGTAATCTCAGGGTCAGGACACCTAACGTGGATGCTCAAAACTAAAGCAGGACATCAGAGGTAAGATTGTCCTGTCAGGATCCGGTTAGGATTTTATTATGATCCTGTAAAACAGGACACCTAACTTTTTCTTGCTGTGTAATCTCGGGACTGGGTTTCATATCGAAGTTAAGATATGTTAGCGTGTAATTATATACGTGCCTCACACGTGCACCATGACGCTCTACCATACATCACACGTGCAACATACCCCCGCGTGTAAAGCGGAGACGCTTGTAAAAAGACTAAACTGTGATGATCTGAATGCAAGAACGTGTGCAGGTCACATTGTTGCGACTTACCGGTACCTGAATTTCTTGGCTTCTGGGGAGTTTGTGGCAGTGAGCTTTATAAACAGTACACGAACTATGTTCAGGAAGAAGATGAAAGTAACCTGGAATATAATAACATTAAAATTATTGACCAATTATATCTGCCGAACATACCAGCTTTTCACGAAAGGGTCATACCAATAGTCAGGTCGTAAATTGAGGCTTACGTCAATTCTTGCTACAGGAAAACAATGATCACGCCCCGATGTACGCTCCGGTTTACGCCCCGGTTTACGCCCCGATTTACGCCCGTACTACAGTACTACCTGTTTCAGAAAATTGTACTTGTAGTCCGGGCGTAACTCGAAGTATACGTCATTTCCTGCTATAGTAAAAACACTGACTGATTTAGGCCAGGGTATCCGTTCACATTTAGCAGTGTATTAGCTATCAGCAAATAGAGCGTTATGATCTCGTAGTGGATAAGAGAGCTTAGTGAAAGGATACACAGGACGACAGTAGACGACCATTTCATGAAACGCAGCTCTGGGCTCAAATCACTGATTTGTCTAGGCCTAGCCTACTAACCAATACTTTTATGTTGTCCCTTTCTTAGATTCTTGCCTAAAGGGAAATAACTCATTGAGGGAGGAAATCCCACGTCCTATATTAAATCAAGTATCATAGTTTGTTTCAGTGTAAACTTATTTATATGCGTGTCTATATTCAAGCACTATCGAATAATTCAATCAACATTAACATACTAATAACCAGAGGGACAACATAATTAAATAGTCGGCTGAATATAATATAGACCTACCTGTAAATCAAATGTATACATATATATATAAATATGTAATTTCAAGTAATAATTCGTTTGACCTTTAAGTAGGTCAGTTATCTTTAGTCTGTATGCCTTTTTAAAGCACTTATTGGAATCGTTGTTTAGTTCAGCTGCACTTGATATATATATATATATATATATACCCTATATATATACCCACCATGAGGGATAGAATGATGGGAGCGTTCATTATCCAGAAATACCCCTGTGTTTCGTGCATGTTCCAGCAACTGAAAGAGAAGGGGACATGGTCAATCTGGTCAATGGTCAATATGGACATGCCTACACTAATGTACGCCGGCTTCTTGGAAGATGTAGGTTAATGTTCGTATATTGATTCGTCCACTTGTAATACTATAGGCAGAGCACCCACACCGTAATGGACAGGGCGTAATATATAACGAATTTACATGCCATGTGTAGAAACGCGAACGTGATGGAAATGACGATCATTTACAAAGGTCTTTCTGTTACGAACAAATACAAACGCCCGTTACAGATGTGAGGAGGTCGTATATAATAATAAACATAGATATTGGGTGATTTATTAGGATAAATACTATGTGTCATGTAATCAATATATTATCAATACATCAATATCCCCGTTTGTAATACATCATCATTGTATTCAATCAGAACATCTACGAGTTATCTAAAATGTACGTTCAGACCCGGATGGAAGCTTTCCGTAATGGCGTCAGTGTCATGAGATTCTCATACCAATCAAATTGCCGATATTTTCAAATTTAATAAATATATACAGTGTATATCTATTATTATTATTATTATTATTATTATTATCATCATTATTTGTATTATTCATGTGTTGTTATTATTATTATTATCATCATGACCATTATGCTAATTCATTTGAGGTCAGTGACTCCCGTTGTCTGTTCTATACATAATAATTCAATATGCGACACTGGCATTCGAGACCTCTCGGCAGTTTCCGGAACCTCCTCCTCTTGTAGACGTCGGAAAAGGGTGATTGGCATCGAACAGTGCAAGAGTTCTCGAATATTTAAAAGATGGAAACCTTACATCTAGGCCCGAATGATTACCGGAACAAATCGGAAATGACGCGAGGTTGTCTCGATTGATTGCTCATTGTCACGATAGAGCAGCACCGGATGTTGATCACTTACTATGTGTCTTCAGTGGTAGCTCTGACTATAACCCATGGAAGAACAAATGATAATGGCAGCACTGGAAACAAATGGAAGGAAATTAATGCACATGGATTACAAAACAGAAAAAAACAAAAAAACATACACTTATATACTAATATATGTTCATTGTGTAAAAGACAAGAACGTTTCTAGAGTCTATACTATTCTGTTATATGGTCAACATCTCTTTGGGAGGTGTGTCAACATACACTGAAGCTGATTGGTTCCGCTAACGACCTTCGAAGAAAAACGGGTATTTCCTATTTGAGCCGCTGCTATTGTTTCTAAGACGGGTACCAACAAATACGTCAGAACAGAATATGCTGTCCCACAGATACTAGATCCGTTGTGCCACACGGGCATAACATAGCAACTGGGTATATAAGAGAACATAGCTCATGTTACACACGATGCGCTACATATAGCAGCTAGTCTGGTATTTTCTTGAACCGTGACGTAAAATTTAAGTTGGTAAAACTGACTCTCCTTGGTCTATCAGTGCTAACAGGTTTACGAGTACCAGCCGGTGTTCACAGGTTGACTTCAACATTCAGTGCTACGGTTGTTGCAGGTTTCCTTCCGCCATAAGCTGACAGTCCCACGTGACAGACATTGAAAGCGTCGCTAACCCCCCAATTACAAAAAAAATGAAAAAAAAGAAGGAAAATAGAGAAAAGAAAAGGTAAAGAACTCACTCCATCCGAGGATAATATACCACTTTATTCCAGACTTCTCCGAGAAGACGGCGAATGTGATGAGCGTGTGTAGATACAAAGCCTCGACAAACAGCCACATGTAGTTGGCACCGAGGACATAGTTAAAGAATGTGAAGAACAGTTTGCATTCCCAGTGCTGTCAATAAAAGAAAAGAAAAACGATGAAACATCAGAATCTATAACAAATATTTGTTTTAGGCGATATGAAAACTACGTCAATGTTAGAAAAAACAAATCCGAAATCATACTGAATTTGGTAAGTGGTGGGATTGTAAGTAAGTGGGATTTGGTAATTAGTAATATTCCGGATTGGGTTCCTCGAAATCTAAGGTATTTGTAAGGGTCCTGTTTTAAAACTAACTCCTGGGGTGCGTTCAAAGACACAAGCGCGTGCAAGCGGCTTACCAAACTAGCCACTGTCTCAAGAATCGCATGAACCGTACATGGGATAGGGAACCAGTTTAGCTAAGCGACTTACTCAGCGGGCCTGTGCTGATTGAACGCACCCCTGGATAGTTTCATACAACATTAATTTGTCAGTAGTGCGATCTGGATTCCACTACGTGATCAGGGTGAACCACCATTATTCAATTGTTTGTCCGTCATATATAATTTAGATGTCAGCTTGATGAAAAAATCGGTCGTCCGGAATTTTTAAGAAACCCTATGACGCATATGTATGAATTCAACGAAGAAGAATTGAGAATAATATGGAAATGTGACTGACGAAAATTGTCTTAACATTGTTGAATTCATGAATAGATATAAATGTTGGATTTACCATGTAGAATTATTCCTTTGAGGTAATACCATTTATCATATTAAATAGCCATGCGAATGTGCTTTTAGAATTGCCATTTTATCAAAGACAACTTAATTATAACCATGTTTAACTGACGTTATATGATGGTATAATACCTTAGTACGAGTGCATTAAATACGTCTCTTTGCTTCTAAGATGTGCAAAGTGCGTATGGCTATCGGCAATCATATATCGACTTTATGGAACGGAAACTGTCTCAGGCGAGTCAGAAATAATTAGTATAGTTGGCGAGCGGGCTGATTCCGATGGCAATTTCTATCGAGATGAAGATCTAGTAATTTTGCAATTTGTGTAGCATGGAAAACAATGACAGGCTGTCCCTAATTTGATAATGTAATTGACTCGTGTCATTTTCAGCCGTTGACGGGCCTATAGGTAATACTCTACCAATGCATTGGAACTAGTTGCACACAGTCGAACGTACATAGGATTGAGCCCCGAAAA
>JAUTBV010124139.1:0-12784 GCA_032361325.1 Lepetodrilus fucensis
GTTATATAAATTGTATTTTACCTTGTGCCCAAACCTGTTTTTTAATACTGCAAAGACGGTCTTGGCTTTTATATAAATGAAAACGTATATTTTCCTGGTTTAATAGTGTAATATAATATATTTATATCATTGTTCTTTATTTGTATTGTATCATCTCGTAATTCTTTTAGAATGGCTTGTATATATTATATGTTATATATTATATGTATTTTTACTGTATATATATACAGGGTGAGATGTTAATAAAATATCTGTCTGTCTGTCTGTCTGTCTGTCTGTCTGTATATTGTACATTACTGCGTTGTCCCACACTTGAATGAACTTACCATCATCCAAAGCATCACTACTATCACTGGTGCGTCGTGACTGTCTTGATGCAAGAACGTCATCTTCAATCCATTTCTGACCTACATGAAACAAATCAAATGATGTGATTTGACTACAATCCCCTATATTTGAAATCTAAATGGGACTTTTGTAATAACAGACATGGCAAGAGACGATTGTGATTTCAGCAGAAAACAAAACTGGGGGTGGGGAGTGTGGGGGGGGGGGGGGGTAAGATACCCCAAATCATGTCCAGTGAAAATAAATTGACTCAAAGACAAAAAAATAAGCGGATTTATGTGAATCAGTGGATTTTCTTTTTTTTAGTTAGATTTTTTCTCTCATTTTTTTTGGAAAATTGCCATGCTTGTATAGGAAAGTGAGTGGATGATTTGTTATTTTTCGTTTCAGCGGGAATCGCTCACCCATACTCGGCTCGACGAAAACAGGAATGTGACGTCCACATACAATTTTGATATGACCACTGGGAGACAGATGTGCTACTGTTTGACTCTAGACCACCACGAGAAGGAAACACCATTTACTACAATTTCAGGTGAATTGATGCAAAAATAAAAACGCTTCTGTCGCTACGATTCATCAGTAAATCATACCAAGCCCGAAAATGATAGCTATAAAAATTTCAGAATTTTGTTTGCGCTGTAGAGGTCACATTAACAAAATCTTGTTAATCTCATTAGTTTTAGTCACAGTGGGACTGGGCACTATGTTTTATTTTTCCATTAACCCTCTCCATGCTGAAGGTAACCGGAGATGCCGTAAAGAACAGTGCTGTGTCAAATCCAGCTGGGAGAGGGTTAATAACGATTAATTTCAACAATCTCGTTATCGCTATGGTGATCAGTGTGACAAGAAGTCTGTTCAGGAGACGCGTGAACCTGCAAGTACATGCGTGAACTCGCCTCCTGAACGACTGTCCATGAACAGGCCTCAGGCATAGATAGACTCACCAATGATCATGGTAAAGACGGAGTGAGATCGGCTGGAATGTTCGTTCATCTGCGTGGAGCCTGTGTGTCTGGCAGCCGACCCCGAATCCAACAGCGACATGACGTCATCCAGACTCTCACAGTCCAGCTCCCTGGCGCCGATAATCACTGAAACACAATGTTCGCGAAAGTTACATTTTTGACGCGATAGTGATATAGGATGTGCTATCTGTAGAGTGGCAATGCAGTTATCATCCTTGGTCTTGTCAGTACCAGCCAGTGCTCACAGGTTTACTGCAACATTCAGCGCTACACAGTCCTTGGCGGCAGTCACCAGATACTGATGCAATTTGGCTATAAGTTTACTTGTTAGCTTACCAGTAAATTAATCTAGCCGTCCGAAGTACGGGACACGCCAAACCTAGCCGTTTTGGCAAAAGAAACGCCAATAATACCTGTGTTTCCTTGGTCGTCTTCTCGGACATGGAGCTCTTTACTGGAGGTATCCAGATCTAGCAGGTCTTGTAGTTCTTCCTTGTAGATCTCTATGTACGACACTTTGATAGAGTACTCCACTGTCTCATTGGCCTGTAGCATAGTGTATGACAAACACGAAAATATTATACAGAGTTTATAGCAATAAAAACAAAGTTGAAGACACAATTCCAAGCCATCGCAAGACCACAGATATAATAGAAAAGAAAATGGTTAACCCTCTTCATGCTGGAGGTAATCAGAGATTCTCTGAAGAGCAGTGTCTGTGCCTAATCTTGCAGGGAGGGTTAAAAGTACCTTTCCAAAGACATCACAACATTAGATTTCATATTAACTAAAGGAGATTTTAATTATTTATTAAATTAATTAATTAAATATACCATTCCATAGCTGTGCTTCATCAGGGTATTTACCTGCATGATGTCAAACATTTGTTTGATGGCTTGCGGAATCACGCCGTACTCCTCTTCCGTCCTGGAGGACATGCTACAGCCCCCGATTGTGTAGGTCTTGCCAGATCCCTGCAAGCATTACAACAATGTTTCGCATACACCCTTCTGTTTTAACAATATGAGTACAAAATACTTTATTTTTACACCATACGTCTTCTTTTTTTTTTTTGAAACATTTCTCACAAAACTTTAAAATCTATCCATAATATTGTTTGTGACAGCACAATACATATCTCCAGTTTCTGCACCATACTTGTTTTCAATTATAGATTACAGATTGAAATTTATTATCATCGCAATGTTATATTAGACAAGTCTTGTATCTGAGACGATGTTACAGTCCGAGTGCCAGTTGATACAGGAATTATCATAAAACTACATAAACATGCCAATCTAGAATTTAATTAAAAATGTTTTTCTTTTAAAAGCATGCCAATGTTGTGATCGTTAACAATGAGCAATCAACACCAACAAAACCTACGGCATCAATTATAAACTATTACAACATTGCAGACACAGATTCGTCAAATTCAAGTCAGATTTGCATTTCCAATGCCGGAATATCCCACATTTAGTACATCAGGGTACGAATTCCTGTTGAAATCAGTGCAGAATGTGTCTTTGAAGTGATATCAATTAACCCTAAATGTTCATTGCAGGAAAAGGCTCAGCACAATATCACTTACGGTCTGTCCGTATGCAAACACTGTGGCATTGTAGCCATCGAATATACTTTTGACGAGAGGATCCACACAAGTGCTGTACAACTCTTCCTGAAACAACAAAAATTAACTTTGACATAAATATATTAGCAGTCAGAATAAACGCTGTGAGTCAATTTAACCTTCTTAGTGCTGAAATCAACTATATATGTCCCATAGCAGTGATTGTAATCGGTTCAGCTGAGAAAGGTTTAACTCCACCAAGTACCTAAACTACTATCATAACATTTTTAATTTATCATCTAATGGAAAGTTGAATATGGACATTATTTACACTGTTTTTGCCGATTTTTCCTCAACATTATTCCTAATTTTGCCATATAGTATGTGCACACATGTAAAGTAACATAGTATTTATTAACATTTAACAAATTACCGTGAAATAGCCAGTAATGAGGCTGCAATTCAAATAAGTTTATGAGAACAAGCAAGTATACAAATATTTCGTGTATCTACAGACTAATAACTATGCAAATGAGAGAACTATTTCATATGACCTCATTTTCATGTGACAGCATACTACTATTTATGAATGCTACTCTATGGAAATAGTAAACAAGATGATCGGAGGTTATGTGCAACTCGACAGGATTTAATATGTTCACTATTTCTAAGAAAAATTAGTTGTTTTATATGTTGTTCTTTCCTTTGGTGCATTCATCAGTAGTGAAGCGGTTTACAAGTTACTGATCTGTATGTATTCCTACGCGTAACTTCAAAATACATCGATTCACTCACTGACGTTTTCTTCTTGTAGAGAGATATTTAAGCTCGACATTAGATGATAAAGAGATTATTAACCTTGTGTTTTTAGATATTGTATATAATCCTGCACTTGGGGATAATCTCTATGCATTAGATTCGCTAAAAGCTTGTCTAATACAGAGATTATCCCCAAGTGCAGGATATATACGATATTTAAAGACACTCGGTTAATAATCTCTATATATATAATCTCCAAGAGCATTCAAGATTACAAAACATTTTCGAGTGCAACTCTAATTTTGCAATCAAGATTTGCATGCAAAAATTGAATTGAGCATGAAATTGTACATACTTTGGTGTCTACTGAGCTAATTTAACCCTCTCCATGCTGGAGGCAACTGGATATGCCCAAATAAACTACATGTCTGTTTCTAATACAGGGAGAGGTTTAAAGTCACTTTGAGATAATTTTATGTAGAATATTTTATGTATTTTATTTTTTAAATACTGGTTGCCCAATGGACTAGTAAGTAAAATTCTTAACTATTCTTATACAATTCTTTAATTCTTATCTCGGTCTATCTGGCGAGTGTATGGGTCGACCCCTGCATATCATCTTGCCTGAGTGGTTTTGTAATTGAAGACATGGTCGAATGTAAAGGCTCTGTCTTTCCCGACGATCAGCTGGTTAGTGTTTTTCAACACCTGCACACACATCTGCTCCCCGCCGAGACGCTCCTTAGGCAAGAGGGGGCGGACCTGTGCAAACACAGAAAATAATAACACTAAATAAACATGCCTTCCTTATATATATTTTTATGACACATTATAACAGTAATGATAGCAATAAATATAATAATAATTCTTATTATAATAATAATAACAGCAACAACAACAATGGAAATAATATTTTTAAATGTTTGATGTTAACATGAATAATAATAATTATTATAATAATAATATTTTTTTAATAAAAAAAATACTGACAAGTGGACAATATAAATTCACAAAGTGATTCAATAATCCAGTTATTGTATCTAGGGATTGTACTTTAGTAAAAGGGAGTCATCTACGTTTTATGGGGTCAGTTATCTGGATATGGTGAAAAGGTTTTGTGATTTATGAGGACATTGGCTACCAGTTAAAATATAGGCAATAGGAATATTTCTTGAATTTGGCGATTGGCTTAAAAACTCACCCTTACTGCTACTCGTACATTCACTTCCTGCATCTTCTTGCATCTGAAAATCGACAGAAAATTGATCATGAATCATATCTACCTTGTTTAGATCAAACTGCTAACATTTGAACATTTACTAAAATTGTATAATTCTCATGACTTTTCTTTTTTTATAAATTTGGTTTGATGTCTGCTTTCAGGATTCTTTCACTATCCATAGCACTGAATGTTGTGCAGTACACCTGCAAGTACTGGCTGGTACTGACAGACCACGGATGATAACTGTATATTGCCATGATACAGACTGCACATCTGATCAACGACAAGTACAGTAATTGTGAGTTAAAAGGAGGGTTAGAAGTTCTCACTCGCCCGGTGACCCAATATGTTTATCCTTGGTATCCTACGGGCTAGAACAAATTTTGTGTTTTTATATTGGGATCAATATTTGGACGAGTATGTTTTAAAGTGTCATTGCTACGTGTAGGTAGTGTCACAGAATGAGAAGCTCTCAGATCAGAATCAGAATTGCCTAACGCACTGGATAATATGGATATTGGATGTAATAAATAGCATAATGTGACTGTCTGTGCGAGTATTCAACTTCAAGGCTTTGTCTTAGTTCATATTAGACCTGTCCCTCTACTGTCAATCCAGCCTCAAGCTGATATGATGTGGTGGTACATGGTCCCGTGCATTGCATGGTTGACCGCTCAGGTTAAAGTGAAGCACGTTCGAGCGCGGCTGATACTTGGATGGTGACCGATACTACCTGATTGTATCTAGGATTCGTTCCTGCCCCACACTGAATCACAGGCTGAAAAACCTGTGGTACCACCTTAGGCAAGTAGATTAATTTGAACATGCTTCTGTTCATCCAGCACAGAATGGGTGAGTGAGTGAATATGCAGTTTAACGTCGCTGCGGGAATCTTTCACCCATTTGTACCCGGAAGGACGAGATGGACACGTGAATGATAACCTTGTAGCGCATTGAATGGCAGCTTGGGTTGTATATTCCCCACGGTGTTGAGAAGGAATTGATTGCACACACATCCAATGACCAGGGTAATAATGTACAGCATCTTGAGCATGCTTTCGAGCATGGATTTGGCGCTATATAAAAAAATCGATATTATTATTATGATGGTCAGAACTTCTCGCCCTACTAGTAGTATCATTAGTGGCATGCCCTATTCAACTTTAAGGTACTTCCGGCGGCTAGATTGCTTTATTTGCAAGCTACCCAGCATTTTTTTGCCGATTTGCGGTGGTATCTGGTGACAGGAGGATTGCGGCCAGACAGAAGTGAGCTGGGTTGCTCCACTTTCACCATCATACGACATACTCTCGCAACCGTTAAAGCGTCCGTTTTCCGACAAATTTGAGCAGCCCTACTGCTAGTGCTACACGGCTTGGCAAGCTGGTGCTGAGATTACGAAACCTTTTTTAGTACGATTTCATGGTCAACTCAGTTTTGGGAAAGATTTCCGCCCGCACCCCTCTTTTTTTCCATGTTTTCCTCTCCCATCTTTCACATTGAGAAAAAGTTTCGTCCTGAAATTTCATTGTTTCTAGGAATGAAACATTTTTTATTCCAACCGGGAATCGAACCTGCGCCAACCAGCACATGGGCGACAAGGTACAGTGTCCGAGCGCTTAACCAACTGCGCTACCGGGGAACACATGAAAGCCTAGCACAAGTTATCAAAGTCTTGTCACTTCACATGTTACTAGTAGTGCGAAGAGCTGTAGGAACCCTGTAAGGAGTTTCATACTATGGATTGAAGCGTCCATATAATATAATAGTTTGGCTATTTTACCACCGCTTCAATATAGAATATTGCTAGGGTGTCCTCGGATATATCTTTGTTGGTTACAAAATGTGTCAAAAATATTTTTAAATACATGGCTAACCCTAACCCTATTCTAACGCTAACCCTAAGATAGTAAAGTGGGGATCCAAGGGCTAAAGAAGACCTAGTACGCTGTAAACATGGTAAAAGTCACTACTGCAATCGGCCATCATCGGGCAGTTCCGTATTTTCCATGGAGTTTATAGTCAAAATGAGTGTTTACATCATGTTGATAAGACAGAGTGATTTAACATGTTTAGTCACAGTTGAGCGTGTGGATTTGGCATATTATTAATGTACCCGTTATTATATTTTAAATACTAATAATAAAGATTGGTAGTAGACTAGTAGTCAAAATTAAATCTCTCTCAACATGCTAAATCGGAGTTCATCTTTTTATTAGGATGGATTGATTGATATTATTTCTAGACCTGAATTCATGGTTTGATGTGTAAAATTTAATTCTAGTACTGTAACTAGTTAGTGTTCTCTGACCAGGACGTACCCGCGGCCACATGAGTACATGGACATGGCCACGCTGCCCAAAGTCTGGGATTGGAGGAACATTAGCGGCATCAACTACTGCAGCACCACCAGGAACCAACATATTCCTCAGTGTAGGTCGCCAGTAGTATTTACCATGACACGATCAATTCATGTTATAATGTTGTTTTATTCAGTGTCACTGTGTACCTATATTATAGTACCTATACTTATTAACTTGGGGTATATATATATATTATATACATATATATATATTATATATATATATATATATATACCACCCAAGTTAATAAGTGGTAGGTGGCAGCATGGCAGGTGGTGGGTCTCAAGTTAAAATCCCGCCCTGGGGGCCCTGGCATCAATGTTTGTAAAAGTTACATTTCTGACATGATATTGATAGGATGTCCTATCTGTAGAGTGGCAATGCAGATATCATCATTCAATGCTACAGATGTTTCTTACTGCCCTAAACTGACATGTTGTGATGTAAGTGAAAGAATCTTAAAAGCGACTCTAAACCGTTAATGCTATGTTATATATGTATTGCCCACACTGCTGACATCATGGACTTGTTTCAGACTGTGGGTCATGCTGGGCCATGGGCTCCACCAGCGCCATGGCAGACCGCATCAACATCAAGAGAAAGGGGGCGTGGCCTTCAGCATACCTGTCCGTCCAGAATGTGATTGACTGCGGAGGGGCAGGGTCATGTGAGGGTGGGGGAGATGCCGGGGTGTATAACTACGCCCACACACACGGAATCCCAGATGAGTCGTGCAACAACTACCAGGCTAAAGATCAGGGTATGTCGTGTGTTGTAACATTAGAGTATGTCATGTGTTACTGCTCTTAAGGAAATCTCCAGATGCCTTCAGCATGTAGAGGGTTTAAATTAAGAGAATATATATTAAAGTAAAGACATGATATGTATATCTATAATGAATGTTTCACATTTGTAGACTGTAACACATTCAACCAGTGTGGCACCTGCACAACGTTCGGGAAGTGTGCGTTCATCCAGAATTACACACGCAACATGGTCGGAGACTTCGGAGGCGTTCACAAGAGAGATCGCATGATGGCGGAAATCTACAAGAACGGACCAATCAGGTTGGTGTTTACTGGAAGACATTGCTGGAAATTAATGAATGTAAATCATATTTTTGGGAACAGTGAGCTCTTGTTAAAACTTCTAATTTGTGTGCCCTTGATGTAACCATAAACAGCACACACGCACACACATAGACAAGCATTTTTTAAATTATTCATCCCGGTGCTACCGTTGTAGGTCTTGTGTGTTATTTTCTAAGTAGAAAGTGAATGGCATTTTTACCATTTATATATTACTGTCACGACAAATTCTCTTTCATATTCCAGTTGTTCCATCATGGCAACCGCTTCTCTGGAGAAATACACAGGCGGAATCTTTGAGGAATTCCACGTGTTGAGCATGGTATGTGTACGCTAACATTTGACTGTAGCCTTTATAGGAATGATTCCCAGCAATGCCTCAATTTTATTCTTAATGCTTCCATTTACAAAATATCAATGAAGTGCTCATATAAGGGCTGTTTTGGATCCCTAGGTGACTGGGATAGTATTAGTGATATGACTCATTTAACATGTTAATTGCAGATTCGTCATGAAATTCACTATTTATAGTGTCTTTTAATGTAAAACAAGTAGAATAGATTATGAAATTATTGATAAAAGGTTATAATAATGATATTATTACAATCTAGCTAAGTAAAAGTATGTCTCACTCAATAATGACTAATACCAGTGAATGATGATAAACATCTTGAAAAACAAACAAAAAGTAATACGACATGCAGGTGTGCAAGGATAAAACGTTTTCTCCAAAATATGCGGCAATTCTAGCGATTTGATTGGTTGAGAGGAGTCCTGTGAAAAGTGTTACACCCCGGTTTGCCTACTCATAACAGTTATGACCTCATTGTGATTGTGACGTCATTACAAAACTTCTTGACTGACACTTTATGAGAAAGACATTTCGGAATTCATATCAACAAATCTGGTATGTTTAAAGTGAAGAATTATTACGATTTTGGATAAATTTGTTACCAGCGTGAATTCCGGGATGTACAGGTTTTTACAAGCTGACATGTGGTCTCAGGGCTTGTAAAAACCTGTACACCCCGGAAATCACGCTGGTAACCCGTCCTCGTTGAAAATAACCCATCGCGGGCGTGCAGACAGGCTCTATTTCGAACACTGCTAATACCGTCAAACTATTGTATTAAGTTATATTTCTTATTTTCAGCCCAATCACGTGATCTCTGTAGCTGGATGGGGTTATGACGAGGCAACCAGCACAGAATTCTGGGTGGTCAGGAATTCCTGGGGCGAGCCATGGGTCAGTAAACTGTCTGCTTGTACACACCATGTAACCCCTCCTCTCTGCCAGTCAATTAAGTCTGCTGACAGACATTTTTCTGCCAATCATTTTACGACATTTCCCCCCAGAGAGAGGAACAATTTATTGTTTTTTATTTGTTTATAACAAATTGTCTTCACACAAAAATGTAGAAAAACTAATTTAAAAATTATTTTCCTTTTCTATTCCCATTCTCACTGCAATGCAATTGACATTGGAGATAACAATGTTATATATGCATGAACATTTTCTCTATACAAAGTTTGATATTAAAAGCCACATTACTCTGTTTGGTATGTTATGATAATATTGCGAGTTAGACCATGACTGGATATGGGACCTAGATGTTCCTTAGACTTTGTGTACATCTGTTTAGTATTAAAAAAACATGGCTATACTTTTAATAGCAGTAGGTTATTCATCAAGGTATCGTTTCTTGAAGCTCTCATATCTACTACAAGATCATTGAGAGCTATTGTCTCTATAGTGGATATCGCAAATGGGTCAAAGATTCCCACAGCGATGTTAAACTCTATATTCACTCACTCATAGTGGATATGAGAGCTTCGAGAAACGATACCATGCTGACATGTCAAATACATCACAGTTTATGTTACTGGAAATCATGAAATTAATGCGATTAGGATATTAATGGGGAAAATGTGACTGCCGTATTGTCGCATTTAATTGCTGCATATTAAAGGCAAGTACCGGGGGGGGAAACATGTATGGAGACATGACCGTTCGCATTTTATTGGTGTCACGTTTACGTCTAAAATCTAGAGGTCGCATTTACAGTATTTATTTAAGTTTCTATTATTACAGTAGATGATATTGTGACTGTGATTTCGTGTTGTGACTGCCACTGACTGATGTGACTTCTGTTCCAGGGAGAGCATGGTTGGTACAGAACAGTGACCAGCAAGTACAAGGGCGGAATGGGCGACCATTATAACCTTGGTATTGAAAACAGCTGCAACTATGCCGATGTCATTGTGAAATCATAAGTCATCATGTGTTTAACCATAATGTCGTCATGTGTTTAACCATGGATGCTTCTACAATAATATTTAAATGAAATACTGTATATTTGCCAAGACATTCAATTAATGTATATAATATGTAGGTAAGAGAAGTGAACATATGATCTTTTAACTGACAATATTAATTGTAAATTTAGCTTGCTCCATGACATACACTGATGGAGAAGAGAGAACATTTGTTTCTGTAATTTACTTAGGAAACTTTTATTATGTACAGTATTGTGTCTGTTCAAAAATGTATTACACATGTATTTGTACAGGGTTTACAATTTTGTTATCCGCTTCATACTAAACTAGTGTGGCAAAGAAGTATTTAGAAATGTTGTGTGCACGTCATGATAGAGATATCCGCGGAGACCAGCTTGTACTGATTCTGATTGGTCAGATTGTTTCTGATGTGTAGAGGTGTGAATGGTGGCCTGTCTCATGGTGTATTACAATATTACTTGTACGTGTTCCATGACACGTGGTGAATATTATTTACCTCGGCTGTGTGATGCTTAATCTAAAGTGGACCTGTTGTAGACATCGGGTTGATATCAATTATAGTGTATGTTGTTGAATATTGTCTTGCTGGCAAGCACAGTTACTGTGTGTCTTACTTCTGGCATATATTGGTGCATAGCTGTTGGTAAGTCCAGTTAAATAGGTAAGTAAAATATATCTGTCACCTTCAAAGACTTTATCTAATGACGAATCAGTTGACTTAGATTTGTTGCATTCCATTAGGTTTTTGAATGTGATGGCTCTTTGCTTGTCTATATCCTGTGTGCTTGGTATTGCGAAAGTATTTTCCTGTACTAACTTCAACTTGATGAACCTAATAGTTATCATGTCTATGTTAAACTGTCGTGTTCAATCTATTACTGAAAACCCAAACCAATCATGCACTTAATGAAAGAGCTGTCTCCCCTGCAACGAACCATGACTTTCATGCACCAAGCTTTTTAGCATTCCCCCATTTAAAAATGATATTTGAGTAGTTTTCAGCATTTACTGTATGACCAGCATTTCATGTTTATTTTATAGTATTTTTGATACTGATTACATGTATTTGGTGTATGTATATGTACATATAAGCTATTTCTTGTATAAATTGTATGTTAATGGTGTCAGTTGCAGAATGTCTTGAATTCAGGGTTGGCAGTTATCACTAAGAAATACATGTTTATCTCTTCCTTGCAACCCCCTCCTAATCACACACCAAATTAGGTTTCAGTAACTGTTATTTCTGTCCACAATATATAGGATCACATCCAGTCTACTTATTGTAGATATATGTCTGACAACCAATATTAATTAACATTCCGGTTATCATGGTCAAAGTTTGCTAGATTTGAATATATTTCTAATAAAGTATGTACAGTAGTGTTTGTTTTGGTTGTGATTTTTTCAGTGCATGTATTACAATAGTCGGACTATGTTCATGTATATTATATACAAGTCATGGTTAACCTATCCTCCACCACAGCGGTAGGCCTACTTAATTTCGTTCAGGGCTCACTTCATATGGTACCCCTGGCACACATCTAGAGAGAAACTTGAGCAAACAGTTTAGAAGCTATTAATATAATTGATAACAATCTTATTTCATTAGGAAAATTATTTTATTGGTTGGCTTTTTACGCCAGTGGCAGAAGTACCGAATGAAGCGAGTCCTGAACGGAATTAAGTAGCTGCTGGGGCTCAAGGATGTGATTAATCAAACTACTGGCCCCGAGATTACAAATCTTTTATGAGTCTGTTTTTGTCCTCAACTCAAGTGCTATGCTAAAAAACATGACGTTTTATGAACAATATTCTGATTTAAGTATGAAACCTTACTCAGAAAGGTTTTGTAATCTCTCGGGGCCTGGTATTCGAGCATGTAGATTGGACAATTCTGACTTTAAAGGCATACTATCACAGATGTTTATGGTTTTGTTGGATTAGTTCTTAGTATAGCTACAACTGCAAAATACATTCACGTGACTGTAGTCTACTGATAGACAACCTGAATATGATCGTATGGTTATTTCCAATATCACAGATAGTTATGGTCGTTTTGTACTAGTTCATAGCTACAACTGCAAAGTACATTCACTTGACATACATAAAATCGTGTTTGTACTTCCGAAAACCTTTCCGCCGCTGTATGATATACAAAATTGCAC
>JAUTBV010124150.1:0-12783 GCA_032361325.1 Lepetodrilus fucensis
TTACATAGGGACCTCAGTACTGACTCTATACCTGATACATCACTGGTTACATAGGGACCTCAGTACTGACTCTATACATGATACATCACTGGTTACATAGGGACCTCAGTACTGACTCTTAGTGTCAACATGGTCAAGTATTGCTAGCAGACTCTAGAGGCTTACTTTAGCGTCATCAATGTTTTTCTTCTTGACCTCCATTCTATCGTCTCTCCATATTCACTCATTGTCCATTTTGCCTTCTGTCTTCTCTTCTGTCATCTCCATGTCATCTCCATTCTGCAAGAAGTACCTTTCCTCTGTGAATGGGTACCTGGTAGGATTAGATGAAATTGTCAACATTAGGATTCTAGTGCCGTAACATGGTTTGTATACTCCCCATGGAGTAGTGAAAATGTGAAATGAGCATAGATTGATCCATTAACCTGGGGTAATAATGTCTAGCTATGAGCAAGCTTTTGAGTATTGATTTGGTGCAATATTAATACACACATATTATTATTATATCAATCATACTGATTGTATTGTACATATGTATATGAAAGGAATATGACTATTTTTACTTCTATGAGCAATGAGTTAGAGAGAAGAAATAGAATGTGATAACATGTTGTTTTTCTGAAAGTACAATCTGATAGTTAAAACAACCACTCAATATCCATCTATTGAAGGTTGTGCTGAACTTGCCAACACACATGAATTTCTCGCCACACAGTAAAAAATAAATCACCATAAGAATTGTTGGAAGAGCTCGCACATAGCCCGCCAGTGAAAAGTGGTAATTTAAGGAGATTTATTGACATATTCCTCAACTGGATATTCATCAGACCAGGCAATGACCTCAACCTTTGTTAGGTAATGATGCTCTTTGAAATATTTGCTGTTGTTGGATTCTAAACTGGTTCTGAGGCAAACCGTGGGCACTTGACATGTGACCTGTAATTAGTATCATATTATCCATATAACATGTCACTGTCATATAGCTCTATCTCGCTTGTCTACCACACTATTTGTTTAGTAACCATTGCTGTTAATCATGGCAGATGCCAATTATTCAATTTGAATATTAAATATTAAATTATATTCTTGAACAATCATGCAAATGTAATTAAAAAAATAATGATATTATCCACTTTATTTAATTTTCATTTTTTTTATTTACAATAAATAGGATTGGATACAAATTATATCAAATTTAATCAAACCCACTCCTTAAAGATTTACATGATAATGTACCTCATAACACAATGCATGAGATTTATAACAATGCATGAGAATAATCATAATAATACTAGTACAAAATTAGAAAGAAATAAGAGTGAAAAGATATTTTGGTGGTTGTGGGGGTGATGATATTATTGGGTGGCAGTTACCATGGTTACAGGTGGTGGTGTAGTGAGATATAACACTTATGATGATGATGATGATTATTAGTAATATCATTAGTAATGATGATGATGATGATGATGATGACAATGATGATGATGATGATGATGATGTTTTCTTTCAGTGGCCTACCTTGATGAGCGTGCCTGTACATGTCCTAAGCATCTGTTTTCCTGTGGTAACTGCATCTGTATTCCTCAGCAGTGGGCGTGTGATGGTGATGATGATTGTGAAAACAGTCACGATGAAGCCAACTGCGGTAAGTTGTCAAGTAGTCACGATGAAGACAACAGTTTACAACAACAACAAAAATATGTTTTTTCTACACTGTCAAAATTTGTTTGTGTAACCGAAGACCGTGCCAGTCCTGGGATTTGAACCTGAGTTGCTGGATTGTGAGTCCAACAGTCTACCAACTGAGCCAAAGGGGTAACCCGTAGAGACCAGTAGGAGCATCTTATATCACATCCAAACATCAAACTAAATGCAAATATGAACTTTGTCTTTAATGGTACATGTGGGCCAATGACTGTCAAACTCTCACGTTTGACAAATATTTCAGATTTTTTGTAGACTTTCCAAAAGTTTTCTTAGTAAAAGCTGTTAAAGTTTTCCAATAGCCTTCCAGGTTTATTTGGGCCATTGGCACCGAAACCCTTCATCAGCTCTTTAATGTCAGCACCACATTGTGACAATGATGTCTTTGATCTGACAGTGAGTTCTTTGCTCTAAAACACATAAGGAAGGAATTGAACATGTTCAAGGGAAGGTTTTGGCTGGTCTGATCTAAGTCTGATGTGGTGTAACAGTAACATGTAACCCAGTCATCAGCTGATAGTCACTATTGCTTGTAGTGGCTTTGCAGTGACATCTAATGACAACATGGCTTGTACTATCGTCCAGTCTTTGCATAGTCTATTAACCCTCTCCGTGCTGGAGGTAAACTGGAGATGCCCTGAAAAGAAGTGCAAGCCTATAATCTAGCAGGGAGAGGGTTAAGATATTTATTGAGTATATTTTACATTTAGTTATTTTTCACTGAACTAATAATTATCACATTCAATATTATTATATTTACCATTTGTATCATTTAAAAACTTTCTTTTTTGTATTGGGGTTTAGAGCTGAGTTCAGTATTAGTTCACTTATGACACGGCTTAGGGCAGGAGGAAACCTGCAACATCCATAGCACTGAATGTTGCAGTAAGCCTGCAAGTACTGGCTGGTACACAGTTGGTCTCGTAAAATGAATTGAGATAACATAGCAACCACTGCCATGAAACAGTGCAGAGTGTGGGCTGGGGGGGTGGGGGGGGTCAGGTTGCTGGTTTGATTCGCAGTCACATCATATATCTGAATACATAAATAACTTGTTCTGCTTGGTGTTCCTCTGTTGTTACTCAGAAGCAATGAGTCAATTACATTTGTGTCTCAGTCAACTATCCATCTTCTAATGCTGGCATGATATTCCAGTGAGCTAGCAAGACCAGATTATGATCATATTTATGATTCATATGTTATCTAATTTACATTAGAACGCTTCACATAATATTTCACTAAACTTGCTAGAAGATGTTAGATTCAATACAATGTTGTGTGTAAATGGAAGGCTGTATTTCTCCAGCACGTCCAGCGTCTCACTGGCTGGAACTCAGTGTCAGCGACTATATCATGTACTGTCAAGTATCACTGTCGTAGATCTGTTCATTTCCTCCCCGGACATCTTCATTATGCTGCGAGTGCATCACGTGTTGGAGAGATAATCCAGGTGATTAGCCGCGGCGTGGTGCCGGGACGTGGAGAGGGATCATCTTCTATTGATTATACATTCAGGCCCGCGCTACAGGAATTCCTCAAGTACTTTATCAACATCTCACTTCTCAGAATGGAATTAGCTGGCTCCTAAGATTTATGAGGAAATTCAGAATTTGAAATGTTCGGCAATGACTGTGGCAGTGTGTGATATCAATTACCATTGATCTGGGACTTTTCTACATGCTCTATGAATTAATTGCCCTTGGTTGGGAAATTTCTGCATGTTCTATGAATTAATTGTCCTGGGATGTTTCTACATGTATGTTCTATGAATTAATTGTCGTAGGTGTCAAAGTTTCTACATGTTCTATGAATTAAGTTCTATTAAGCAATTGCCCTGGGCTTGTATGTTTCTACATGTTCTAGGAAGTAATGATATAACTTTCATCAGTGTCACTGCATATTTAATGATTTTCTACTTTTATTATTTACTTAAAATTACATTTCATATAATTTATTTATCTTTGGTACCTGGCTTATAAATACTATATATCCTTCAATGACATACAATTTATGAGTTGTGTTCTTTTAACAGGTGAAGTTCCAACGTGCCCTGGCAACGACTTCACGTGTGAAAACAATCGCTGTGTGAAGAAGCAGTGGTTGTGTGACGGAGACAATGATTGTGGAGACGACAGTGATGAACTTGGATGTCGTAAGTTATGACATCAAATGACAAATTGATGATGTTTTTTCTGTCTTGTTAGCAGCAATGTTTCTTATGACATCAATTTGCTGACATTTTCTTGACATTATTTATTATTACATATTGTTAAAATTTTATGAGATACTTTTCAATACTGTATTAAATTTTAAGAATAGAAATGTTGAAATGGGTTGTATATATCCATTCATATTGTTAATAGAGTTATCAGCAGGCAGTGGACCATGAACACAGCATGAGTGCACAGATCCATTAACTAGGGGTACTAATGTTGTACTGCCAGCATGCCTTGGGTGGTAGGGGTAGGGTGGATTTGGTGCATTATAAATATTAATTGTTGTTATTATTATAAAGTTGCTTTCAATGTTTCTTATCATCAAATTGGTAATTAATTCAAATGTGGAATATTTGGTTTCTAATTTTTGACTGCTGAGCATTTAATTATTGCAGTTCCATTGAGACAAATCTTCAGTCATTATGACAATCCGTAATCCAAAACAATTGCTTCACCATTAATAAGATTTCCCAGATGATATTTCACAGACAACTAATTATATTTCATAACAAACGCAGTGCAATACCCTTTTGTGTCTTTATGATTTAATATCCATAAATTTCATTATATTACATCTGACAATCTTTTGAACATTCACTTGCGGATCCCTTGGCATTTCCTAATGACCAGATGACCTCATCAGTAAGGATATAACTGCAGTTTGTGTGAGGCTGGTTTTGTATTCATTCCTGCTTCATGATGTATGAAGCGCACTGGAAACTGAACATATTGCTTCCAAAGTTATTAGATTATTTTTCTCAATATTACAATTTAATCTAGATGCTGTTTGAATATACATTCTTTATCTAATGGTCTTTTATTGCGTTAACAGAATTCTGAAGAAGTGCCTAGGGATCACTCTCTTTGTATTATTATCACAAACTGGTTATGTTCATTTGGGAATCAAATGTACTTTTAACATTGCTACTTAAATTTGGGTTTGAAAAGAGTCCACCTCAATCATTCTCATAAGATTTTAAAGTTCTAGAAAATAATCCTTTGGGTTCACAATAAAATGGCTATCTACATAAAAAAACACCAAGTGAATCAGTTCATATTTAGAAACAAAGAACTATTGTTAATATTTAGAAATGAACTCTGTTGTCATAATTTGTGTAGATATTTTGTTCCTCTCTCCATAGTTTTTCTTATGAATATTATGCAGAGAGATTTAAGAACAAATTAAATGTAATATTGCAAGCAATGGTGATCTTGCTAATTCAAATTCACTGATCTCTGTAATAATAATAATAATAATAATAATAAACAAAATCATATTTATAATGCACATATTCAATGCCATACACATTGGTCATGTGATCTGTGTGCACTCAATTCCTTCTCAACTCTCTGGGGAGTATACAACCCATGCTGCCATTCAAGGCGCTACAAGGTAATCATTCACATGTCCACCTCATCCTTCCGGGTATCTCTAATAAATGTTTTCTTCTCTCAGCTCCTCGCAATTGCACTAGCGGCGAGTTCCAGTGTCGGAATGGACACTGTATCCCCATGGAGTGGAAGTGTGATGGAGATGATGATTGCGGAGACATGTCCGATGAAAACTGTCGTAAGTCACCTAGCTAGCTCCATCTATCTGCTTCCTCCTTGTGTGTCGGTCTTATCTGCTAGGGTGTTTGTCTTGCATGTGTGTGTGTGCGTGTGTGTGTGTGTGCGCGAGCGCGCGCATACACACGTGTGCATGCTTGCGTGAATACGTCTTTGTGTCTGTGTTTTGTTTATGCTTGAATAAATTTGGAATGCTGGTCTGGCCTGACAAACACAAATGGTTTTCGATTTTCAATCATAATTAATATGTTGATAGTTGGTCAAAAATTTGTCTGCAGCCATAATAAATTAAAGGTAGAAATATATTTTAGCATATTTTATTGGATAAAAACAATCCTTTTACTTTTTTAGTCTGTGTATGTTTTTCCTTATTCACACTATAAAGTCTATAAAGCCTGATTCTTCTATTTTCTATCATTTCTTGCTTTCACTGAGTATCTTTCTGTTCCATATCATTTGACCCACCGTATCTGCTTCCGTCCGCATTCTATTTATTAATTCCACTGTCTCACACTCACAAAAACATTCACCGGGCTACATTCTTAGCCTCACAGAAGAGACCCCCACACAGACCAATAAAGAAATCAAATGACCAGCTATTGACATCTGAGTAATTGAATAGAAATTGATCATATACTGTACTGCTTTCTTTGAATGGTCAATGGGTCTTCTCAGGCAGAAGGGTTTGTTTGATGTATAACTTTTACCACTAAGCCTGTACACGTATAATACATCAATGGACAGGAGCACATATTAAAGACAAATTTATTCGTGTAAACAATACCTACACATAGAAAACTGCTTGCAATAATTACTGAATAAATTTGACCAGATCTCAAGTCATGAGCTTGGTGTTTTTAGAATTTGCTAGAATTTAATACTGTAAATCACGAAATTAATGTGTCACTAATTTAATGCGACCTCTAGATTTTAGACGTAAATGCGACACAAATAAAATGCGACCAGTCATGTCTCCATACATGTTTTTCTCCGGTACTTACCTTTATGCGCAGCAATTTAATGCGACAATACAGCGGTCGCATTTTTCGCATTAATATTTTGCTCGCATTAATTTCATGATTTACAGTATAACAAATAATGGGAGTTGAGTGATGTTTTGTGATTTAATTAAAGAATCACTACCAAGTTTATAAGCAGAAATTATTATTGAACCACAAATTTGCAGGCATGCTGTTCAGTGATTTAACCACCAAGAAGGCAATAGACAAACATGTAGCATTTGTGTTTTGTGTTTTGTGTTTTTAAGAGCAATTTCAACAATTTATTTCCTTGCACTTTTCATTGCTATGCAGTTTGTATTGGAGAAAAATAAAATAAAATTCTTCCATGGTGTTTCAGGAAAGCGTCAGTGCAAGCCAGATGAGTTTCAGTGTGGCGACGGATCCTGTATCATGAAGTCGTGGGTCTGTGACAAGGACATCGACTGTAGTGACAGCTCCGATGAGAGTCGCTGTGGTGAGAATAACACAGCATAACTCAGTGTTAATACTACCCGCATGTTTCAGTCTGGTGTTCTGATGTTTCACGGAGTTGTTATGTTGTTTCATGTTTCACTGTGTTATGATTTCTCACTGTGTTGTTATAATGTTTCAGAGCATGACAAGCTGCACTGTCGTAAGGACGAGTTCCAATGTACACGGAAGGACTTCTGTATCCTGGAGATCTACCATTGTGACGGGAAAGACGACTGTGGCGACTGGGAAGACGAAGTTCAATGTGGTCAGTCTCCACCTTTATGTGGACAGTATTTACCCGGACGATATCTGGTCCACTTTCGCCTTTAGGGCTGGTTATTAATTCTAGTGAATTTAAAATACTGTTTGAATAAAATACCAAAAGTTCAAAATTGTAAGAATGACAGATTTAAATGACAGTCAGGGTATGGTTACTGAAAGCTTCTACTGTATTTTGGTATTACTTCAATGATTACATCTCGTGTTATTTTTTGCCTTGCTCCTGAATGAATGAGTCGATCCTCTAGCACTGATCCGTTTCATGATGTGAGTGTGGGTGTGCGTGCATGTGTGTTCATGTGCACATGTTTGCTTACAGAAATCTACAAATTCTTGTTGATGTTTTTGGCGGCATTATTTTGGCTGCATTGATGTTTTTGGCTACATTATTACTAATTTGTTTGGTACATTCAGGTCCTAAGTTTTGTCAAGATGGAGAGTTCTACTGTGCTAGTGGCGTATGCATCTACGACACGTGGCGCTGTGACGGTGCCTGGGATTGTGAGGACGGCTCGGACGAACACAACTGCAGTAAGATTCACACTAAATACTGGAGTAGCCGAGTTACATACTATGTTCATTCTAGTCTCTGTCCTTTGGCTCAGTTGGTAGAGCGTTGGACTTGTAATACAACATCTCAGGTTCGAATCCCAGGATCAGCATGGTCCTGTTTCACTTGGTATTATAAACTGTTTTCGACCAGGTCGTCAAAGACAGAAAATGAATATTATGAACATTCTTTGTGTGAGTAGACATTTTCTTTTCATTGTGAGAAGAGGGTATAAGATTTATCCTAAAATATATTTGTTTTATTTTCTCTCTCTTAGTAATTAAGACAATGAATCTGAGGTGGTGTATGTTTCTGTAAAGTAAAGTAAAGTAAAGTTTATTTTAATGTCTGTCAATGTCTGTCAAATGACATTCCAGAGAATTGGCACATGTTCACAATTTCCCAACAATTAAGCATTTCTCGAGAGTACTGCAAACTATTTCAGGTAATTTTGATCTCTTTTTTATTTTCTCCACAGCTGATTCCAATATAAATTCAAAATGCAAGAAAGATGAATTCAAGTGTGGGACAGGTCGATGTATCAAGAAACATGAGCGGTGTGACGGGAAGTCTGACTGCTCTGACGACACGGATGAGATGCACTGTAGTAAGTTTACACTGTGTCCGCAAGTACTTAGGATAGCTATCATGTTCTCATGTGTGATGCTGGCTTGTAACATGCCTGATAATAAAGCAAAATCAGATGATATGAAAGCCGCATTCAGTGTTGTGCTAAATTAAAAACATATTTTATTTTTATTTTCATTAAAATATTATAATTTTTATTATTTTATAATATTAATATTTTAAAATATTTGTGCAGAGCCCAAGAAATGCAGCCAGGGACAGTTCAAGTGTAAGAACAACAAGTGTATTGGCCAGCACAAGGTCTGCAACGGAATCGATGAATGTGGAGATAACTCTGATGAGAAAGATTGCAGTAAGTGGAGATAACTCTGATGAGAAAGATTGCAGTAAGTTGAGATAGTTAAACCACTAAATCCATGTTTGAATGCAAAGCACATTTCCTATGGGAACTATATAAGTTTCAGAATAATGTGTCCACCTCTGTACATACAAGTCCTGTAGCTATGATATTCTCCGCAGGACTGCCTGCGACGTGTGGCCAGGACAAGGGGGGGTGTTCACACAAGTGTCTGCAGACCAGCATCGGAGCCAAGTGCGGCTGTCCTGTCGGTCTCCAGATCGGCAACGACTCCAAGACATGTGAAGGTAATGACTCTACCTCTCCTTCTTCCTCTTCTTCTACCTCTCCTTCTTCCTCTCCTACCTCTTTTTCTTCCTCTTCTACCTCTTCTTCTTCCTCTTCTTCTACCTCTCTTACTTCCTCTCCTACCTCTTTTTCTTCCTCTTCTACCTCTTCTTCTTCTTCTTCTTCTACCTCTTCTTCTACATCTTCCTCTCTTCTACCTCTCCTTCTTCTACCTTTTCTTCTTCCTCTTCTACCTCTTCCTCTCTTCTACCTCTCCTTCTACCTCTCCTTCTTCTACCTCTTCTTCTTCCTCTTCTGTATCTTCTTCTACCTCTCCTTCTACCTCTCCTTCTACCTCTCCTTCTACCTCTTCTCCTACCTCTTCTCCTACATCATGCTGTTCAAAGTGTTGTTTGGACATGTACTAGAAACATGGAATCATACCTAGAAACGTTTATTAACCACGGGGCCGGGTGTGTGAGGTTCATGTTAGTTTTTTGTATATTTTCAGATTTTGACGAGTGTCAGTTTGAAGGAGCATGCAGTCAGGTGTGTGAGAACACGGTGGGCTCGTTCCAGTGTAAGTGTGTGAGGGGCTACCAGCTGAAGCCGGACGGCCGCGGATGCAAGGCTCAGGGTAGGCAGACAGTCCACACTGGCCCTGGTCCACGGGCCTTCTTGTAGTCTAGTCTACAGTCACTGTGTCATAGATTCTCACTGCCATGTTAAGCAATAAATCACTCACCAATAAATCACTCGCACAAAGATACATATGTATGAAGCAGCTGCCATATATGTCAATTTTACTTTTCTAGTAATACTATTTTATGGGTGAAATATTTTCCTGTAAATAAATAAATTATTGTATCCACAGAATACACAGAATACATATACACAGAATTCACTAGAGATATGTAAGTTAACTGTTCTAGAGAGGTGTGTCAGTTAGCTGTTCTAAGGAGGTGTGTAAGTTAGCTGTACTAGAGAGCTGTGTAAGTTAACTAGAGCTGTGTAAGTTAGCTGTTCCCTGTGCCTCTAGGTGGTGAAGCCTACCTAATATTTGCGAACCGCGTGGACATCCGGCGTGTGACAACGGACAAGTCCGAGTACACGTCAATTCTGGAGGGTCTGAGGAACGCCATCGCGCTGGACTTCCACCACCAGAGGGGGCTTGTGTTCTGGTCAGACATTACTCTCGATAAGATCAAGCGAGCGTATCTGAATGGCAGTGATATCAAGGAAATTGTTTCCGATGGTTTGGAAAGCCCAAGTGAGTATAATATGCTGATCACAGAAGTCAATGAGAACAGAAATACGTTAGCATTAAACATATTTGAATTGCAGATATTTTTAAGAACCGGTATTAGCCATCATTTTTGTGCTGTCATTCAGGTGGCATAGCAGTAGATTGGATTCACAATGTTCTGTTTTGGACTGATGCCGGAACATCCAGAATCGAGGTGTCAGATCTCGATGGAAACCATCGCAAAGTTCTCATTTATGACAATTTGGAGAAACCGCGAGCTATTGCTGCCCATCCAAAGAAGGGGTAAGCATTATTTTTCCTTAGTTAGCAACTATAAACACTGTCATTTTTAATGTTTCCATCAACTAATAGTCTATAATAAACATTGTAATTATTAATATTACCATAATTGCATGGCAGATATCAATTACATAATTATTTAATTATTTAATTATTTATGACATTAATGAGATGTAAAATAAAATAAAATACAACAACATAATTTTTATATTATAAAAATTGCGTTGTAATTGATGATAACGATCCCTGTATGACAACACCACGACATCGTGTGTTTACAGCGCCATCTTCTGGACAGACTGGGGGAGTACGCCTAAGATTGAGCGCGCCAGTATGGATGGCTCGGAGAGAATCCTGCTGGCCAATACGTCACTGTTCTGGCCGAACGGTCTGACCGTGGACTACGCCGCCGAGAAGATCTACTGGGCCGACGCCAAACACCATGTCATCGAGTGCTCCGACCTGGACGGGGGAAACAGAAGGACCGTCATCAGTGAGGGTAGGTCGTGGAGAGTTGTCTACCCTGCTGTAGTTGCTGAGCCCCGTGCGATTTGCACTTCTAGAAGTGGAAGAGTTATCTTCCGCCTGTTGGTTTTGCCATCTTCTCTTCTTGGAAGACTTTCCGCGTGGAAGACGACGGAAGACAGGCGTTGTCTTCTGAAACAAGATGGTGACACCTGTCGTGTTCAATGAAATTAAGCAACGAACGTGTTTATATTTTGATAGGGCGAACACTCAGAGGTCCTTAGCTAGAATAGCTGGTCCTGTGCCGCAATCATCGAACTGCATCGCCATGATAATCTGTTGAAATGTTGTCGGACGCTTGAATGTTTTGTTTGTCTTCTGTCTTCTGCCTGTTCGGGAACTTTACGGAAGATCCTTCTGTTTTAGGAAGAGAGCCAAATCGCACGGGGCTCAGGGCTCTAGTATTGTAACACTTGCACACAAAATTAGATTAACCATCGACAAAGTAATTAGTTTTACATTTCTTTCTATTGCAATTCAGCTTGTAAACAATTTGGTCCACTTAACAAGTTAGATCAGCATTTGGAACACAGTAGTCCTGGCAGAAATCCTGGACACCCAGCCAGAACAGCAACGCCATTCGAATCCCAGGATCGACACGGTCCTCGGTTACAATGGCACCCAACATGAATTTGAGTTATTCCTGATTAGGCTCTTCTCTCTGAATTGTCGGACCGAATACCAAGTTAGATCCACACGGAGATTACAGTAGCTGTAGATGGCTCATCGCAAATGGGTGAAAGATTCCCACAGCGACGTTAGGCTCCATATTCACTCACTAACTCACTGTAGATGGCAGGAATCCTTGATACCAAACCAGAAAACATCAAGGGGTCTATTCTCAAAACGTTCCTATAAACTTCTTGGCCCAAGTACAGTTCGTAGCCATACTGTAAGAATCGCAAAGATTGTCTTTCGATCGTAAGAACATTTCGTGAATAGGCTGCTTGACACATACATGCACTGATGTAATCAACAGAAGTTTTGTTGTCAGGTTTGCCGCATCCATTTGCGCTGACGATGTTTGAAGACGAGCTGTACTGGACGGACTGGCACACTAAGAGCATCAAGAAAGCCAACAAGTTCACCGGCAACGAGATCGAGACCATCCGGAACCGGCTGCACTACCCCATGGACATCCACACCTTCCACCCACAGAGACAACCGCCATGTATGTGTACACTGTATACTCACCAGGGAGTGGAGAATGTAAAAATAGCGCTTTATATGGACATTGTTATTTTTATTCTTATTCTTATAATTATTAACAGCAACAATATATAACACACGACCACCATTTATGTGTACAGTGTATACTCCAGAGGGAGTAGAGAAGGTGAAATGAGTGCATGTTGATCCATTGACAGTTTAATAACAGTTTGGTACTTTGAGCATGCTTTCGAAAGTGGAAATAGCGTTTTATGTGGAGATTATTATTGTTATTATTATTATTTTTGAATACATATATTTCAGCCCGGAACCACTGCCATGGTAACAATGGTCAGTGTAGTCACCTGTGTCTGCCAAACATGAGGAGCTTTTCCTGTGCGTGTCCCACTGGTCTTCAGCTGAAACCAGACGGAAAGAATTGTAGGAGAGGTGAGCAAATGTCTGCTAATACGTGTCATTACTATAGGTATTACACAACCAAATACTTTTCCATAGGCCACAATGGTAGCGTTTGGATTGATGTAATCTTTAGGAAG
>JAUTBV010124161.1:0-24325 GCA_032361325.1 Lepetodrilus fucensis
TTTGCCGATAGCTAATACATTGCTAAGAGAGTGCTATGGTCCCTTAGCGGCTAAGAGAGCTTCGAGAAACAATACCCTGAGATGCTATGTGGAAGAGTGCTTGTCCATAACTCAAAACTCATCCAGGTTTTACTTCCACAACCCCAAACTCTGTTTTTTAATTCCACTACCTAATATTAAGCAATGCTTGTGTGTTTGCTGCTCAGGGTCTGTCTGGAGGTGAGATCATTATCTACCCGCCCAAGGACATGCCAGCCAGCTTCAAGTCTGTCAACAACATCATCGTGGGCAACGTGTGTCTGTACGGCGCCACGTCCGGCAAAGCCTTCTTCAGAGGTCAGGCAGCGGAGAGGTTCTGCGTCCGGAACTCAGGAGCCATCGCCGTCTGTGAGGTCAGTGGAATAGGTCACTCAGTACATGTACTATTAGGTTCACGCAGTACATGTATGATTGGGCAGTTGGTAAAGCAATGGTAGAACATTGGACTTCAGAGCTAAAGGTCCTGAGTTCGAGCCAAAGGAACCCAGCATCAATGTCTGTGGACGGTGCTTCTCTGATACGAACACAACGGGTACGTTCCTTTGAGCTTGGCACACTGTCTAGAGTATGCCGGACAGACACTTTTGTCAAAGGAACGTGTTACACAGTTCTCGGACATTGTGCAGGCTGTACTCCTCGCTAGCTAAGCGAGATGGTGCAGAAAGCACAGAAAAAGTACAATCTTGTCACCACATCTAAGGCAACTCTTTGCTGCCATCTTGCTTGTGCGAGATGTGTGCGAGTCGTTCATTTCACTCAGTACAGCTTACTGAAGCGATGTCACCTGTCTGCGAGAACACTCAGCACGGATGAAAGGAACAGGGCCAACAGGACTGTCTGTAACTGTAAAAGTACAGTTATCATCCAATACTTGCAGGTTTACTGCAACACTGAGTGCTATAGGTGTTGAAGGCTTCCTCCTGATGTAAGGTGTATTATTGGGTTACTTCCAGGGCTGTGGAGACCATGGCTGTGAGTATATGACCTCGGGTCGTGTTGCCATTCTGGGTCTGACTGGCCGTAACTTCGCTGCTGGAATGTCTGGAGGCATCGTCTACTGCTACGATAAGTAAGTACAGGCAACAGTGGCGTCTATAGCATTGACATTGTCGTCTATAGATGTAACATCATTTAAGGCATGTCTGATTTTCTTTAATAATGTTTTTTATTTATTTATTTGTTTGTTTGTGTATGTATTTATAATGTAGTTTTTGTTTCATTTGTTTATTTTAATTTAATTTAATTATTTTTTTATGTTTTAGTTTTATTCTAAATCATTTACTATTATTTTAGGTGTGTGGTAGTGGTAGGTGGGGAAGGTGTAGCTAGAATCTGATAATAATCTCCATCTACTAAGTTTTGTTTTCCAATTTAAGCTAGGATCTATTTATTTTATTTTAATTTTAAAACACCTAGATTCTTAGAATAAAATTATGAAATGTCTACTAATATTACGCATTAAATGAACAAATATTTAGTTGTAATGTCATGTACCTTACAGAACTCGTGAGTTTGCAGACAAGTGTAACCAAGAGACAGTGTCTCTGGACACTCTGGAGACACATGACGAGACTTTCTTGAAGGCACTTCTGGAGGAGTTTGTGGAAAAGACCAACTCCGAGGTCGCTCAGAACATCCTCAACAAGTGGCCTGAAGAGAAGGCTTTCTTTGTCAAGGTAGGGCACCTTTAATTCAGTGAATATAGCAGACTACTGAGTGTGTTGTCAGGTCGATAGTAATTCTTTGAAAAAAATATAATTTTTCAAAATGTTGCAAAGGGAGGTAATATTGTGTTCTGCTGCTGTTATCAGAGTTGGCTCCCCTTATATTATCAATGCTTCATGTTAGTTTTTCAACCTTTAGGAATTGATAGAAATATTACTGAATATCACCTCTATTAGACACATGTTGACAAATCTGGCCCCAAGATTACGAAACATTTTGAGTACGATTTCTCAAGCTCAAATTTTATATTTGGATTTGTGAACAAAACTTTTGAGTTGAGAATGCATTCATTCTCAAGAAAGTTGTATTTTTTCTGGGCCTGATGTCCTCATGGTTTTACAATCAATATCAGGGGTGCAATGACACAAGCGCTTGCAAGCGGCTTACAAAACTAGCCACTGTCTCAAGAGTTGTATGAACCGTACATGGGACAGGGAACCAGTTTAACTAAGTGGCTTATTCACTTCTGTGCTGATTGAACACACCCCAGGTGTTGCCCCAAGAGAATGTCACAGTCACCATCATGCATCATCAAAATGTACTGTAAGTAACGCTGCTGCTTGTCTCCCCCTGTATCCAGGTGTTCCCCCACGAGTACCGCCGGGCTCTGAAGGAGCAAGAGGAAGAGGCGGAGGAGCAGATGGTTGCCAACGGAGATATGGGACTGACCAGAGGACCCAAAGCTCTGTTCCACGAGGACTCCATCAATGAGCTGGAGGACACTGTAGATTCACAGGTATGGGCGTCGGACGATTGTCGTGTTTTGTGTCATGTCATACTTTCAGGGTAAATACGTCAGGGTCTCTCTTGAAATTAGATTCCTATTATGTACAGTTATAAAACTAATGTGATGCTTCATATATATGCAATGTAATTTTTCATGTAAATATTGGGTATTGCATTGGTAATTTGATTCCTATTAGATTATACTATTTTTTTAAATATTACTTTATTTTTAATCGAGAAACTAATTACTTGCTGTATTAAAGTGAGAGTTTAAATTAAGTATTAAATACTCAAATGTTATTCATTTAGAAATTTTAAAATACTGCAGATTGTAAACTGAACATGTATAGTAATAGTAATAATAATTATAATAATAATAATGATGATGATAATAAATTATTAATTAAAAATAATAATAAATATATTGACTGAAAACAGTGCTAATGCTGCTGAATTAAATGTAACCAACTGGAAAAGTACCTGGAAAATAAACTAGTGTGTTGATTAACGTTTTACTTACATGTCGTCTACCCTCTGTGACATAGACAATAATTCACATGTCATCTACCCTCTGTGACGTAGACAATAATTCACATGTCATCTACCCTCTGTGACGTAGACAATAATTCACATGTCGTCTACCCTCTGTGACGTAGACAATAATTCACATGTTGTCTACCCTCTGTGACGTAGACAATAATTCACATGTTGTCTACCCTCTGTGATGTAGACAATAATTCACATGTCGTCTACCCTCTGTGACATAGACAATAATTCACATGTAGTCTACTGTCCAGGTGATGAAAGGTGCAGACCAGGTTGTGGACATCGAGTCGTCCATCCCGGACGTCACGATGGAGAAGAAGAAGTTAGAGCAGGCCCTGGACAAGACGCGCGGCTTCGTGAAGTACAAGCGAGCCACGTACCAGTACCGCGACGCTGACAAGAGAATGAAGGACTGGGGCGAGATCTACGACCACAAACAAGTCAAAGACGGGCTGAGGATGCAGGCTGCAAGGTCAGATTTCATTTCGATTCCGCCTGAGATTTGTGAACTTATTTTTTAGTTGCGAATAGTTGAAAATATTCATTTTGAATAGCATATAGGTGAAATATTACTGCTGCTATGTAAAGTACTAATTCAATCAATCAGTCCAAAATCCTACTGAGATTTGTGAAATTATTTGTTGTCGCGAATAGCTGAAAGATTGTTGCAAGTGGTGTTACACAATAATTTCTAATCATGAGGATGTGTTTCCATTCTTACATGAAAAAGACATACAAATATCCATAAAATCTGAGAAAGGTAATTAAAATAAAGATGCTAAAGAGAGGATAAAGAATTTAATGTTAGATATTTAAGAAACCTCCCTGCTTGTTGAAGTATTATTATCATATAACAAAAGTATGTAGTTTTAATAACTCTTATTCAAATAATACAGACATGTATGTGTATATGTGAGTGTAATACATAGTTGAGGTTAGTAGGGAGTTCTGTCCAAACCTTTCAGATGTATGGACTGTGGAGTGCCCTTCTGTCAGTCCGAACATGGATGTCCTCTCAGCAACATCATCCCTAAGTGGAACAATCTGGTGTTTCAGGTCAGTAGCTTTACTACACTACAATATAGTACACAGCTGTGAGATGGAACAAATCTCTATCTATTATTCGAAATTGTCAGTACAAGCCAGTGCTCATATGTTTACTGCAACATTCAGTGCTATGGATGTTGCGGGTTTCCTCCTGCCCTGGACTGACAAGTCGTGATGTTAGTGAAAGAATTTAGAAAGCGACTTTTAAACCAAAGTTCAGTAAAAGAATTATTCGAAATCCAAGGGAGATAATATTGTGCTTTCACTATGCGCCTGGAGTGACCTCCCTTAGACTGTTATAGTACTTTATGATATCAATATCACTAAAATTCTATTAGTTATTGGAATCTAAACTGAATATTCAGGTGTTTCATTTGTGAACAGATGAATTATTATATATTTTATTTTGTAGAACAAATGGCGGGAGGCTCTGGATCAGCTGCTGCAGACTAACAACTTCCCCGAGTTCACAGGAAGAGTTTGCCCAGCGCCATGCGAGGTGTGTATATACCTGGAACTGTGTTATCATATCTAGTTAGAAATAAAATCTCAGTTTGTTTAACTTTATGCAACTCTTAACCACCAACACATACAGAAGCCATGTTAATGAGTTCATCCTTGGTCTGTCAGTACCAGCCGTTGCTTGCAGGTTTACATCAACATTCAGTACTATGGATGTTGCAGGTTTCCTCATGCCTTAAATTGACAAGTCGTGATATAAGTGAAAGAATCTTGAAAGAGACTCTAAATCCCAATTAAATAAAAAAAATATATATATATTAAAAAAACAGCCAGGCCCAAAAAATATTTTATATATGATTTCATCCTCAGAATATGTTCACAAATCCCCAGGTAAAATTTGAATATGAGCAGGAAATCATACTCAAAATATTTCATAATTTCAGGACCTGTTGTTACGAATTTTGTCATTTTTTATAAATTCCAGGGTTCTTGTGTTCTGGGAATCAACACCCCCGCAGTGACCATCAAGAACATTGAGAACGCTATCATCGACCACGCGTTTGAGCAGGGCTGGATGAAGCCTGAGCCACCCAAGAAGCGGACGGGGAAGAAAGTGGCTGTTGTAGGCAGTGGCCCAGCAGGTCTTGGAGCTGCAGCACAGTTAAACAAGGTGAACATGAAATAAGTGTCTCGAGTTTGAATCCATAAGCAATGTTTACGGATGTTATCTTTCTGATGTGAATTCAAAAATAGGATGCACGGTATGTCCAGAGTTCAAATTTGCTCTGAGGACCAAGTGTTTATAATTGGTTTGTCAGTACCAGCATGTGCTTGTATGTCTACTGCAACACTTAGAGCAACAGCTGTATAAGCAAAATAAGCAAAGTGGCTCTGAACTACAATTCAAATGAATGTTATACCAGTATTCTTGTATCTGTATCTACCTTTATTGAAATTTGTTTCAATTATTAATAGAATGTTGTCTGCTCCGTAATTTTGCAGCATGTATTCAAGAAGAAATCTGATGAATTGGATGCACAATAATTCTTTGTGAAAGATTTTTATTTTACATTATGTATTTACTTTGGGTGAGATGTACGTTTTATTAAAGTGACCACCAATGCTATTTCAGGCTGGCCACACTGTGACCGTGTACGAAAGGAACAACAGGATCGGAGGTCTCCTTCGCTACGGAATTCCTACCATGAAGCTGAACAAAGATGTACGTGTTCTCTTCTCTCTACACTCTCGTACTAAGATACATCTAGAATTATCCCTATATAGAGACATTTTTTCTCATAGCAAAACTATGATTATATGCACTTCAGTGGAATTGTCACATGCTGGAATGGTTATTTTTATTATATGAACATCAGTGGAATTAAGAATTGGGTCATTTTCATTATATGAACATCAGTGGAATTAAGAATTAGTCATTTTGATTATATGAACATCAGTGGAATTAAGAATTAGTCATTTTGATTATATGAACATCAGTGGAATGGTGATTTTTATCGCAGGTCGTGCAGCGTCGTGTGGACCTGATGGAAGCGGAAGGAATCACCTTCATCACGGACGTCGAGGTCGGCAAGGACTTAGCGACTGCCAAACTCTTAGAGGATTACGACGCAGTTCTCCTGGCTCTGGGGGCTGCCTGGCCACGAGATCTACCCATAACAGGTACGTGAGTGTGTCTGTGCCGTCAGCATCTGTGTTAAAGGTTTAGTTTGCATATGTAGGAATGCTCTGTTCACCCAGCAGAGAATGGGTGCCTGGTAGGATGATATGGGTATGTTAGTGATTACCTTCTAGCGCCTTTAGCGGCAGCTTGTGTTGTATACTCCCCAGGGAGTTGAGAATGAAAATGAGAGCACACTGATCGTTTGACCGGGGTAATAATGTAGGTCTATGAACGTGCTTTCGAGTGCAGATTTGGCGCAATGGAAATGCGCACGTTATAGGCGCTGCAAGTGGAGCGAATTCTATTTATAGACTTACCCAGTTTACTGATTTTGGCGATAAGCGTGTAGGTGAAATGTGCATAATTGTTGTCTTTTTTACGTACCTTACGTTGCCTCACGATTTATTACCTGTGAACCATGCTGAACAATATCATTCATATCTGAATCAAACAGAAATTTAAGGATACGATCCTTTGTAAAGTCGTATTAAGATTTTCTCTGGATTTTTAGTCAATCTAAAGCCTAGACTTCTGTTAGCCTATCACCGGAATTCCTAGTTTTAAATGATATTCTTTGAAATTCAAAAAATAGACATGATGCACTTGCAGCCGCTATTGTTATCGTCTACAAATTGGTTGTAAGTTTGACCAGGGCAGTATATGTGTTGATGCAGGTCGTGGTCTGGAAGGCATCCACTTTGCCATGAACTTCCTGAGCACGTGGCAGCAGAAGCAGCAGGGAACTGACTTGAAGGAACCCAGACTGGACGCCAAGGGCAAGGACGTCATTGTGATAGGAGGAGGTGACACCGGCAATGACTGCATCGGGACATCACTCAGACAGGTATGTGTCTGTCTGGCAGTCTGTCTTTCTTTCTGGCAGTCTGTCTGCCGGTCGGTCGGTCTGCTGGTTAGTCCGTCTGTTGGTTAGTTCGACTGTCGTTTGTCTGTGTGTGGCTGCACATTCATTTGGAGTGGGTGGTATGTAATTGTGTATGAGGCATGTGTGTGTCTAAAACACACTGCTACACCAGTGTGCCATACCAAGCCCCGAGATTACGAAACATTGAGTACAATTTCATGCTCAAGCTCAAATTATATATGGGGGGATTTGAGAATTGAATTTTGAGTTGAGAATGAAATCGCAGTCAAGAAAGTTCCATTATCTCGAAGCAAGGGCACCATTTCATAAGCTCACATATCCACTACAAAACCACAACCCTCTTATATCAATTGATATACTATCACTTACTACAGAGATGTGGTCTCGCAGTGGACGCTATTGCTTCATGAAAGTGTGCGCAGCATAGATGTTTTGTACCAAGCCCTCTGTCAATACTAACATTACACATAGACAATACAATGTCAATACTAGCATTACACATAGACAATACAATGTCAATACTAACATTACACATAGACAATACAATGTCAATACTAACATTACACATCGACAATACAATGAGACCTCCTCACTCCAGGGGGCCAAGAGCATCGTATCCTTCGAGATTCTGCCAACACCGCCGGACTCTCGCGCTCCCAGCAACCCTTGGCCCACCTGGCCCAAGATCTTCAGAGTGGACTATGGCCATGAAGAGGTCAAGGTCAAGTTTAACCACGACCCTCGTATCTTCAACATCAAGAGTAACGTAAGCAAAAATACTGTAATTGTGTGTGAAAGTTAGTAGATTTAGATAATAAAGTTCTGTGATTTGATATTTTTGTTTGTTCATTGATTGTTAATAGTTATCCAATTAAAAGGAATGAGAAAACTGGTTGAAATACTACCACTAGTGGTTTTAATCTATTTAAATTATTTAAGGACCACATTATGTTTACAATTAACAATAATACATATTTATAGAATATGTAGACCTTTATTGATAATGACATAAGTGAATGAATGAATTAGTGTTTTACATCATAGTGGGAATAGTTCACCCATTCGCGACAATGGCAATGTTGAAAGGAGAGTCATTAAGTTAGAGGCTCGACAATAATATATTATTATATTTCTTGTAGAACTTCATTGATGACGGTAACGGCCATGTGAAGGGGATCAACACGATGCTGGTGGAGTGGAAGAAAGACGAGGCTGGACGCTGGCAGATGTCGGACGTACCAGGTCAGTGTACTAAAACCACTGCCACCATGGAAGATTTTCCGAACCAAAGAAATTAATACCAAGTCGTGATATTAATGGAAGAATCTAGAAAACGACTCTAAACCCCAATTTAAAAAAAGAAAGTTGTAAAAAACCAAACGTTTAACCTTGTCGCAAAAATGGATGAAGGATTTCCACAGCAATGTTAAACTCCATAATCACTTACTTCTGATAATAACAAATAAATTCTAGAGTACATTCACATAACTCCTGGATCCTGGCTGTTTCAGCAAAAAAACACAAGTCCCCATTCTCTTCCATGTTTATGTCATCTTTCGGCATCGCCTTGTACGATGGTCCCGCCTTTTATGTTACAGGTTCAGAGAAGGTCTACCCATGTGACATGGTCATGATAGCTATGGGCTTCCTGGGGCCGGAGAGGAAGATAGTGGACGAGATGTCTGTGAAGCTGGACCCCCGGGGCAACCTCAGCACCCCTCAGAAGAAGTACTCCACCAGTGTGCCCAAACTCTACGCAGCTGGAGGTAGGTCTCTGCCACGGTTTCTCCTGTCCCTAGAGCGTGGCTTCGATGTTTGAAAGTTACCTTTCTGACGTGATATTGATAGGATGCGTTGTTTGTACTATGGCAATGCAGTTATCATCCTTAGTCTTGTCAGTACCAGCCGGTGCTCGCAGGTTTGCTGCAACATTCAGAGCACTGAATGTTGCAGATTTCCTCTTGCCATAAACTGACAAGCTATTAGATACAAGTGAAAGAATCTTGAAAGTGGCTCTAATCCCCAATTTTAGGAAAAAGATATCCTATTGTTATATGAATATTTTATTTTTTAAAGATTTTTATTACCGTACTATTATTTATTTTTCAATACATTATTATTATTATTATTATTATTATTATTATTATTATTATTATACATTATCATCATCATCGTCATTACTATTATACATCATCATCATACATCACCTTCATCATCATTATTGTTATTATTGTTATTGTGACACATTGTTTCATGTTTCAGACTGCAGACGAGGCCAGTCGCTGGTGGTGTGGGCTATCAGTGAGGGTCGCCAGGCAGCTCGGCAGATTGACGAGGATCTCATGGGCGATACGTTCCTGGCCGGGCCAGGAGGAATTGTGCACGCTCAGTGAACAAATTATTGTCTTAGTGAACATTTCATGAACACTTAGTAAATTCCCTGAATGCTGGTGAACATTTCATGAGCACTAATGCTCTGCTATTGCTGAACATCTAATGAATGTTTAGTATATGCTCTGAACTTTTTAGTATATGCTCTGAACACTTCGTGAACATTTCATGAACACCTAGTAAATACTCTGATCTCTTTGTGATCATTTCATGAACATTTTATAATTTATCTGAACACTTTGTGAACATTTAATGGACGCTTAGTAAATGCTCAAAACCCTTATTGAATATTTAATTAATGCCTTGTAGATGCTCTAAAGACTATGAGCAATTAATAATCACCAAGCAAATGCTCTGAACACTTTGTGAACATTTAATGAATCCTTAGTTAATGCTCAGAACACTTTGTGAAAATTTAATGAACATTTAGTAAATTATCTGAACACTTTGTGAACATTTAATGGATGCTTAGTAAATGCTCAAAACACTTGGTGGATATTTTTTGAAAACTTAGCAAATGCTCAGTGAACTATGATAGAGGAACAAGCTTGAAGGTGATGTGTGTGGAATGGTGATGTGTGTGGAATGGTGATGTAGGTGGAATGGTGATGTAGGTGGAATGGTGATGTAGGTGGAATGGTGATGTAGGTGGAATGGTGAAATCTCTGGAGTAAATACCAAGAGTCATCCAGTCTTTCCAGATGTCAGTAAATGTTGACACTAAAAACAGAGACATGTATTTTTCTGTGGCATGAAAGTTGTTGATAGCCGAAATTGTTGCCCACCTGCCAAATAATAACTGAGCTATTTAAATCAGAACAAATCATTGCATATGTGTGAAAGATTCCCACTGTGATGTTAAGAAACAAATTGATCACTCATTATCGGAACAAATCCTGAACAAATAGGTCCATTCCACTATGGCACCAGTGCTATAGGATATGTATTTCTGCTGTTGTCGGCTCAGGTTTTTGTTCATATCTTATTTAAGGTGAGCAGAATGGGATCAAACTAAGGTTGATGATTCTAGTTCAGATATGCAGTATGGAAGATCTCTGATGACCATCAGTCGATAATATACTCAACAAAATAAATTAAGAACCGGCAGATATTTTATAGCAATGCTTTATATATAAAAAAAAACGGAAATTGGCTTGAGGAATTATGGTGCCATTTTTCTTCCAATGCATTTGTAAGTTCTTTAAAATTACTTGGAGCTTATAGATGTTTTGGAATTCTTTGTCGTTAAAATATTATAAAGCTAGATTTCCTGAACCAAAAAGGCCGCTGGTGCTTAATTAATTTTGATGAGTATATTAAGGTATTGATGACAGAATCCCTTCATACTTTCATAAGGATAAAATCGAGATGTGAATATACCAAAAATTAAATGGAATTCTCACTGCTGATTCGGAGGAAAGCAGGTAGTTGAATGTCTCAGTGGTTTACTGCGTTGATGTGAGATTATTGTCCTAAGTAATATATAGTCCTATAGACGATTTTGAACATATCTTTGACATATCTCAGCAGTAGCTAGCTATGCAAAACTTCAGTCCAACATTAATGGTGTGCCTATTTAGAACCAAAACTGTAGTAGCTTAGAATTCCTGATCAATTAACATGTTCTGGTGTATTTTTTATTTAATTTCCCAAATTACTTGCCCATAGCGATTGTCTCTACAGACTAGCGTGCTTTCAGCGACAAACGTTTGTACTCTGGAGAGTAATGTTACTGTTTATTACCTAGCTGTTACTTACTCATGTTACTTTTTGAAGTATCTGTTTATCCCAGAGGGTTGTACATGTTCAAAACCTATCACATATCACATGTTATGTTTCCGACATGATCAAATATATATTTAGCTAAATATTGTGTATGGACTTTTCTACAAAGGATACAAATAAACTAATATGATCAAATTTACAGGATGCAACAGACTGGTCTTTAAGATTATTTCAATAGAAATTAATATTCACATGTAATGTCATGTTCTCATTCTCTTTTTTGTTGTTATAGATACATACATGTACTATTATGCTTTACTGTGAATGTTATTTATTCTGTGATCTTTACTGGCATTCATTTATCCCACAGTTAAAGATCTATCAAATTATTGTATTCCAAAGATGCCAAATTGGTGTACATGTTTTCTCTACAATGATCCAAATTTCCAAATACATGTTTACGTTGGACACACATTATACGGTAGGTCATTACTTCAAGGTCAGGGTCACTTGTTATCCAATGAATATTCTAACATACCATCTTTTAAAAAAATTCATTTTGATATAGCAAAATAACATATTTTATAAATTTGGAAATTTAACAAATCTGTTCACTTTCAGGAATACATGTAATACATGTATTGGTAATTAATGGTGGATTAAATGACTACTCTACCAAGTGTATATTTAGTAATATCTCAATGACCTTGACATGACATAATGACCTAAAGGTCAAGAGTTACCTACTTTTAAACTATACTCAAAGAAAGTTAAGGATCATGGTTATAAAACCAGTGTGAATTTTGTACATGTTTTCTTTTTTGTCAGAATTGTTTCTTTAATCACATTTTATACAGATAACAACATTCTCAAACAATTAATTAATAAACAACTACAGCTGAAACCACATTTAAGCATTTTATATTTTGTCTTTCTGATGTTATGTGCAAAGCAAATACTGATCCTTAAGATTTTTGGAGGAATATATTTACTGGCATCTTGGGATTCTTACTTTTGAACACATTTATTGAGTATTGAAGACATTTCACACCTTTGATAGTTATTTCATATCAATGTTAAACTGATGTTTATATTTACTATAGATTGTGTATTTATTGGCTTATACCTGAAGCAAATCTCTCGATGTGCCATGTACATGATTGCTTCCCTGTGCTAGTTTTGTATCCAGTATACACATGTTATGTTGTTGTTTAAGGCACATGCTGTTTAAGGTTATCGTCCTGAATACCTGCATGCTGTGCTATGTAATGTGCTCTGGCAGCTCTGTAGTGCAGATCTGAGTGCTGTGTTATGTAATGTGCTCTGGCAGCTCTGTAGTGCAGATCTGAGTGCTGTGCTATGTAATGTGCTCTGGCAGCTCTGTAGTGCAGATCTGAGTGCTGTGTTATGTATGTTAGAGACCTTCATGTATTATAGCAGTCCCTACTTTTCCAATAATTACATTTTGTACTTGTATATAATACGCACCCCCCGTGTGAGAGGTCAGTTTTGGGGTGTACAAAGTGCGCATTATACACGGGAAATAATGGTATGTAATTACAAGGCATTATGATATACTAGTATACATTTTCTATTAGAAATTTGTTTTTGTCAATATGACTACTTTTCACCTGATTATAATAGAAATTAATGTCTAGGATGGAATCTATGATCTGATATTTGTATTGTCATAGAAATGTGCCACATCTATAATTTTGGCTGCTATTTTCTTTGGCTTTTTTTCATGTTGTTCTTAGCAGCTTAACTGTTATTCTAAACCTATTCAATATATATTGCAAATAATTGGTAATAATATATTAGGTAGATTCTTGTGTGGTGCCTTTTGCTGCTTAGGATATTAGAATCTTTATTTTGTAGCAACATTATTTTTGTGGTTTCCGTGGAAACAATATTCTTGTAGTCATTTAAAGAATACAATTGCTTGTTTTGTAGAATATTCAGATATTTCAATCTTTATTTTCTGGATTGCAACGTAAGGAAATTTGATGGACCATGCTTATATCAATTTTTGGGAACAAAGTGAATACGAAGAATGGTATTTGGATGAAAACAGGGTGTGTATCTCAAGCATTGATAACTAATTTGCAAACAAACAATTAAGTACGTCTTGGACTGTTTAATTGCAAGTAAAATCAGCGTTATAAGATCAAGTAATGTTTTCAATATATAAAAACGGGACACGGGTACTATACGTTTACGTCCATAAGACTATATTCCATGCTTTTTAAATTATTTTTACGTCATTATTTTTCATAAAGTCGAAACGAAATACTGTAATCAACATTCTTTTGATTTGTATTTCCTCCTGTTATTTAATAACTTGTCAAATTAATTAGATTACTGTATATAAGAAAGCCAATCAACACTGTTAAGCCCACCGGTCTGACGTCAATCATGTGTATAGTGAAAGTCTTAGCCATATGACATTGGCGGCGTAGTGTCAATGACGTTGTGTATGTTTAGTAAAAAAAAATATACGTGATCCAGAATATCTAAAGAATTCATTAAAGTATTAAACTATGGATATGTGTTTTGTTTTACATTCGTTTGTAATAATTCCATTTGTAAAGTCGACCATATTGCAATACCGAATTACCAGTGTATTTACCAATTGCAGTGGTCTATGTATGGTAACCAGACCTCGATTCCTGATATTGCTCACATATGGAACAGTGGGTTGACCAATTGCAGTGCTCTATGCATGGTAACCAGACCTTGATTCCTGATATTGCTCACGTATGGAACAGTGGGTTGACCAATTGCAGTGCTCCATGCATGGTAACCAGACCTTGATTCCTGATATTGCCACGTATGGAACAGTGGGTTGTTGTATTTTACCAGAGAAACTTGCCAGAGAGCTTCTCTACTTACTATGAAATTACATGGCATAAAATGTCCGCATTGGCTAACGATCTCTACCAGACTACTAATATGATAGAAATGGATATTGATGACCGCCAGATCCGCTCTCTAACACACGCACTAAGTACTATACTATTACCTCCGTCCTCGAGGTTACGGAACGTTTTGAGTACGATGTCGTACTCAAGTTCAAATTGTATATATGGGGATTTGTGAACAAAACAATTGAGCATGAAATCGTACTCAAAAGGATTTCGTAATCTCAGAACCGGTCAATGGATCAGTGTGCATACAGTTGTCCTTCTCAAATCACTGAGTTTACCAATCTTATCCATTAGCATCTATATAACTACGGAGCACAAAGTTCATCTAGGGTATATTTTTATACTGATTTTTGCTTCTGGCACTCTTTTGCGTAAACGTTCTAATTAGATTATTTAAATGCAAACATTAAGAGCACATTGAATACTCTACATCATACCTAAAGATGGATAATCATAGTGTCCCACGATGGCAAGACATATTCTTTGGTATATTCACATTATTAAGAAAAGAGAACACGAAACAATACGAGGAAATAGTTAATGTAAAACTTAAGCCAATAGCTTAAATACAGTAATGCATACTACGGGGTATTGAACAAAATGCGCAATTCTAAAATTAATATAATTCCCAAATGACATCATATTTAATTGATACTCTTGAATTTCTTTGATAGACATGGTAATATTTCTCTAGGTATCAAGACATTATGGTCTGGACACGACGCACGCGGGTTACGTCTAACACTTGAATGGTACTTCCAAATTTAGAACTCCCACCCCATAGTCAATCATACCACACGCCCCTACCTTCAGTTCCCCTTGGGGGAGGGCCACAAAACTGGCAATTTCTGACTTCGCAACTGATAGCGCACTTGGGACGGAGGTGTCAAAACATTGTCAAATGGCGAAATAAAAACCACGGCGTCATCCCTGCAACTAGGGACGGGGTTTGACAGGAGAATGATTTGGTGCAAATTAGCCCCAGAGAAAGAAAGTCTTAAATACGGGGGTATAAATCCCAGCGTCTTCAGAAGATACCAGGAATTGTAATTACGATAAATATGTTGAATTGTATTTTTCAATATTTTGGCCTTAATAAGTGACGTCTTATTTCAGTAGAATAATGATGTGCTTATTGGGGGGTTGGGGGTGAATTAAAAGTTCGTAAGCATTCATATTTACGATGAAGATTTTTCTGTTTTAAATGCTTTAAACAATGATACACAATTGTGTTGAGCTGTGCTGAATTTCGCTCTATCAAACGTTATAAATGCAAATATTGTAAAAATGGTTGCAACAACAAAGTATTATGTCTATAAGCTGGCAGTGACGGCGATGTTCGTGTCACTGGTAATCAAGACATCAGTTAATTGACCAGATACTAATTCTCCCGAATCCGACAAGAAACTTGAGCACAGTGGACCTTCCCTTTCGCTTTAGTCTTCTGATTAATGAAGCTATTTTGAATGTGAGATGTCACATTTCTGAGTACCGTGTCGTTAATAATGACGGCATGATCTATTGTTGATATATCGCTTCCAAATTACTCCATGGCTATCAACTGCGTATACATGTTTGTGGTCTGATCCTTGTAAGTGAGTTTAGCAAGCTTTAGAATTGATAGAAAATCACTAGGACCTTTAAATACGTAACTTTATATTACCAGAATTTAACCTGAAGCGAGTCCTTGTCAAATATGGCTATCGTATCTATTGTTTATTTTTTGCAAATTTTTCAATAAAAATGTAAAAGAAAATCATTAAAATAAATCAAAAAGATTGCCACGAAATCTTTGAAAAAGGATAATCTGACGACAGGTCTGACTATAGAAATTATTTCGTTGGGCTTCAGTACGTCAATTTATTATCCATATACGGTCTGTGATCGACAATCGGGTAAAGAAGTCATTCTCTACATAGCCAAAAACATTGAATTTCACTTTCTGTCGTCATTGAAGTTTACGAAATTCTGGAAATGACTGGAGATGGCGAAACAGAACTGGATTAGAAATGTATCTGTTCCTCTTCTGATGCCTGACCATCTGCTATGACTACGTGGACATACCATTAGCATATACTAGTAGTCTAATGACTCATACTGTTGTCATTCGTAGCAATCTGTATACTACACTGTACTTTCGGTTTGTGTTATTATTGTTTTTTTGGCCATATTTTGTTTGGTTTTGAAGATTGTTTATCACATTAAATTATTTCAAAATAATGGTATTTTTGCTCATTGCTAGAATAGCCTACATGTAGAAACGATGGATAAAATTTCAATGACATTAAATAAATGACTGACATAATTATTCTTGCTGTTACTCTGGGGTCAATAAGTTTATTAAAGATAGCTTCTGTGTCGTTCGCATCAACCAAGCGGCATTCACAGATGTGCGCATATCTCCTATCAGCAATTTCGCGACGTTGCAACGATTGCTTCTGTGCTTCTCCAGGTAGGTCATCAGCAAGTCTCAGCACGAGCCTGTATAGTATCACTGGCAACCTTCCACCTGGTCACGTTACAATTTTGTCCACACATTTCAGGACACCTGTGATCAGTATAAGGCAATCACTCACTTCGAGAAAATTAGGAAAGCAGCTATGTAATATGGTTTATTGTCAGAACACAAGTCTGACGAGGATTACTCTATCCTCTGGGGTATCGATGACGTTGAAAGACAAAGGAAATTCAAAGCGAGCTCCCGGAGTGACCTCCCTTAAAGCAAGTGAAGCGCGCTCCCGACACAGGTAAAAACAATGGCGCAATCCAATTAGCAAGCGACAATCTTTGATTAAATTCTAATACACCTCTGTGCGACGGCCAATTTAATCAAGGTGAAATTAGACTCACCTGTCGATCAGACCCGGAGAGTTGGGACGATGCTGAAGTTCAGTTATTCCGCGAAAGCACTTTCTCATTTACATTACTGTACATAATTCATGGCATATGCAGGAAAATTGCGTTAGGAAACGAGGGGCCACTCAACAGAAACAGTAATGAGTTTGGTTCCGCAATTGTATAATGACGGTACGCGTACGCAATAGACCTATTCTTGGGTATGACCCGCGGCTAGCTTCAGGTAAAAATGTACAAGGTTGGTGTATAGGGACTACATGATGCCTGGAGTGATGATCACCAATGTTCCCACGAGGCAATGCTAATAATTATTATTAAACAGGCAAACAAGGACATTCAAATGATAATTAATCAAATATATTTTTGAAACACGAAATAAAAAGTGGAGTACCTCTCTATGACAGAATGTAATTAGATGTTGTTCTGTTCTGTTTTCTGTTCTGGCCTCTGCTTCACAAAGTCGCCACAACTACGGTAGTTAGGATGCCAGCATTGTAGATGTAAAAGCCAAGAAATAAAATGTATCTTGAAGTTCAATAGCTGTCAAGTTAAAGCGTAAGCACGAGCAAAATGTGAAGATTGTGCAATGAAAATGCACCAATACAAGAAGTTGGCCATGCATGTAATATATTAATTGGCCAAACTCTGTCATTACGTTGTACAGAATGCATGTAGTCTAGAAACCTTCGTCAGGGCTATTATTTCCGTATACTATTGCTTCTCTGTCATACTTCTAAGTCAATGAATGCCCGATGAACTGTTTTCCTATGTTCTGTCTTCATGGCGGCGAGAATACTGAAGCTGGCGAATATGAAGAATGTTAGACCAGTCAGAAGTCTGGGCCCAGATAGCATCCTGCATCGTATATGTGTGGTATCGTACAATGTAGTTATGTATGTTAATGTGTGAAGGATTACCCCGTCGCTTGATCTATCACTAATGGCGCCAGAATACATCGACACCCAGTCTAGTAATGTCTCCATTCTAAAAATCCTCCTCCCTTTTGGAATTTAACCCTCACCCCGCTACCTAATTTTACATACATATAGTTTGAATGTGACTCCGGGCCTCAAAGGCCCTAGGTAGCTGGGCGAGGGTTAAGTACGTAATCCTCGGGGGAATTGCTGTTCAATGAATACTGAAGTAGTTACATATGTTACATTGCGTATACTGATAATGACAAGCTCAGGGTAAATCATAGGTCATCCTGCTACGCTGGGCTGGACTGTTCAGTTATTGTGCATTACGAGTATAAGAATACCTTCAATGGCCATCAAGTATTTAAGGCATATGACCTGGAAACTTACCATATGAGATTCGTGGTTATCTTGTCATAATTGTGACAATTATTCATGCATAACATTTATGTTATTTCTGATACTGAGAATCACTGAGCAACGTTTCATAGTAATTGTTTAAGAGAATATTACTCGCCAACTTGATGTTTTAGAGTAGGCCCCTATGCCAGAACATTGCTCGCCGACTTGGTTGTTTTAGAGTATGCCAGAACATTGCTCGCCGACTTGGTTGTTTTAGAGTATTCCAGAACATTGCTCGCCGACTTGGTTGTTTTAGAGTATGCCAGAACATTGCTCGCCGACTTGGTATTTTAGAGTAAGCCAGAATAAATTGCTGGCCGACTTGGTGTTTTAGAGTATGCCAGAACATTGCTCAATTTGCTGGCCGACTTGGTGTTTTAGAGTATGCCAGAACCGTTCTTTACTAAGCTTTCATTTCCTAGTCTGACATGGGTGTCAGCTGTTCGTCAAGGTTGTACCTTCCCGTCAACTACCCCAATATTCTGGAGTTGAACATCTTTGATTTCCCTTCACCATCTCAAGACTCATTACCAATGATTTGGCACTTTGAAAAGAGCAGCACCACACGCAAAGCCAACTCACAACTAAATAGTTCCATTCTTGGCCTATTAACTTTAGAGTCGTCCCATCAACTCGTCCCATAAGGTCAAATTTCGACACAATTCCCTCTTCTCTTCGCATTAAGGAATCGCGTGAGAAAGCTGCCACTTGACAGTGGGGATGGCTGTAGAAGTGGTCGATCGCGTGCGTGCGGCTACGAAACTGTGGCCAGCTCAACCTAAACCAGCATGGAGACGAGCCTAGTCTGTCTTGGTTGTTCATTAATTTACCTGTCATTTTGCCGTAGCGAATTTCACTCAAAGACATATGACGGCTTGCCTTGCAGTTAATTATCAGTGATTAACAAACTAATTATTTCATGATTAGTAGTTTGGCCAGTTAATCAAATCTGGTGGAAGGATGGCAACTTCCTATAATGGACAACAATTCGAGAGGCACTTATTGAATTATCTTGCTATTGAGTTGCCGCTGAGGAGAGAAAGAGTGTGTTTAAGAAGGATGGCACTCGACACAGCAAGCCTTTACTGAGAAGACTTCAGCAAATAGCACTTTAATAACTGTTTACAGGATCAGTGATTTTCAATGAAGGCACCAATGGTGCTTCCTTCTGTGAGAGATGTTAGCTATAGTTCTAGAGGAGCATTGTTCTCTCTGTGGACTTCCTAGTATTGTAATCTGGAATTGGATTGCCATATGTACACTTTGGTTACGATGATCGTGATAATTCTATTCAAATATATGTTTTACAGTTAGTCTTATGTTTGTTCTACGACCATTCATATGTATGTTTGTTCTAGAATTCCACAAATATGCATATATGCATGTTCTACGACTATTACTAGGAATGTTATGTCGCATGATTCATTCCCATACTTGTTCTATACGACTAGACATATCTACGACTATTTATGTCTAGGTTCTATGACTATTCTTACGCATGTTCTCTGAATCTGCATGTACATTCTACGTCTACATGTTCTAGGTCTATTCCTATGTATTTTATAAAAATATTTATAGGTAGTTTCTACCACTATTACTAGATATTTTATATAATTTATTTCTAAGTAAGCTCTACGATTAGTTCTATGTTCAATAACTATTATTGTATATTTCTTCTCATGTCGTGTGCGTCATGTTCAACGACCATTCCTCCGAATTTCCAAAAGCTATCAATCTGTTAATTGTGCAGATGGTATCTGTCTTCAGCCGATTGTTGTTCCTATTTATTATCTAGTTATTTATAAACAGGCCAATCCTTCCAAGTTTCCGCGACATCTGAAGTTTCGAAATCTTAAATACCACAGATTACCGTCTGGTTCGATGCATTTTTCTAGAAGACAGACGAGAGGGAAACAGCCACATACAATGTATTTAAACATACATATTCAATGCATTAAAATAGTGTATATATAGTACTCATGGATGTTTATTCATTGTGAAGAGGATCAACACCAAGCTCGTGATGTAAGGTCAAAGGACCATTATTTCTGTACTCATTCGGAGCAAATCGTGTGAGATCGTAGATATGTCGTCTACAGGCGACCACGCCTTCCATATTATTAAGAACCAAATCAGGTTACCTAGAAAACGGAAATTGTGAAATACTGCACTTAAGGTCCGTTTTTATTTTAAGGAAATGGGCTAGAAAGATGTACGCTGGCTCTAATTTCAACAACACTGTCTTCCATTGACAGATAAATCCTGGTTGATTCACTCACGTCTAAATACAAGTAACTACGTGGATCCTCAACGATTTCTTCCATTTGAATGCAACGTCCACCGGGTTTTGTATGAAATAATTACTGAGTTAGTGAAAAGACCCGATCATTTCGCCGATCAAACTTCGAGTCGGTGACAGGGAAAGGAAACGATATTCGTCCAGCTCTCGGAGTAAAGTGCTATTTAGTCAAGCCGGCGCCAGTCATGGCATTGCGAAATGGGCGACCACCGTAGTCTAAATCAACCCACACCCCCTAATACATGATGATAGCCGTAGTCTAAATCAACCCACACACCCCGCTACATGATGAGGGTTGGGCGTTGACTGGATGACGGTGACTATAGTCTTGGGGGTCGATAAATTGTCGTTTGTTCGAATCGGTCGCAGACTGTGGAGAGGAGTTTTGGGAAAGAAAACGGACTTCCGGTACATAAACATTGACGTCTGCTTTTAATCTAACCATTTAGAATTGAAAAATGAGTTTTCTTTTCTGGAAATGTGTCTCGTTATACGTTTATTAAGATGTACTGTCCATCTAAGTGGAACTGTTGTAGGATATGTCTTCTCAAATAGGAATCTAATGAGATAGGCATCACGTCCGCTAAAAATAGATTTAAGATATATACATTTTATATACATGTATTTTGTCAGTCAAACGTTTGTACTGTCAGTCAAACTTTTATATCCGTATGCATCAGAAGCAAGTTAACAAGTGTGTACCTATAGGATTATTGTATTTTACAAGTATGTACCTATAGGGTTATTGTATTTTACAAGTGTGTACCTATAGGGTTATTGTATTTTACAAATATGTAACAATAGGATTATTGTATTTTACAAGTGTGTACTTATAGGATTATTGTATTTTACAAATATGTACCTATAGGATTATTGTATTTTACAAGTATGTACCTATAGGGTTATTGTATTTTACAAGTGTGTACCTATAGGATTATTGTATTTTACAAGTGTGTACCTATAGGGTTATTGTATTTTACAAGTGTGTACCTATATGATTATTGTATTTTACAAATATGTACCTATAGGATTATTGTATTTTACAAGTGTGTACTTATAGGATTATTGTATTTTACAAATATGTACCTATAGGGTTATTGTATTTTACAAATATGTACCTATAGGGTTATTGTATTTTACAAGTATGTACCTATAGGGTTATTGTATTTTACAAGTATGTACCTATAGGGTTATTGCATTTTACAAGTGTTGTACCTATTGAAAACCGAACCTCACGTAGCAATACAACCAAGAATTCATACAAGATATGATGATGTATTCCAAGAAAATAACAGTATAGTCCATTGTAATAGAAGCCAACGTAGCAACTATTTTCTATTTATAAACTCTAATACACAGGCCCAAAACGGCAATTGTAAAACGCATCGTATTATTATTGTCTTGGCCTTATCAGACCGGAGGATATCAAAGTTTTATTTCGTGTGTTTCTGTGTCTAACGAGCGTCCTCGATGACAAGCAACTTGCCCGGAAATGTCCTGACATCGTGTTCCGGTTGTTTTCTGAGGACAGCTAAGCAATTGTCAACACGGACTTCCTTGGAAATATTGTCGGAAGTGCAGATAGTGGAGGCAGACGAGTTCCCAGGGCGACAGTGACAAGGAAATGTAGCCGTGACATTAAATAATTGAGAATAAAAACATTGTTCTTCCGTTTTGACAATGGCAAAATTGATGTGGTTTTTTAGAACCGTCCGTAATCGGTGTAAGTCTTTGGTCTTGAAGCTGACACTTTCACAGTCGCGGGATCAGTTGAACACGTTAATGACTGGAGAAAGACAACAAGATTTTAGACTTTGTCGGTCAAAGTGATGTAGGAAAACAAAGCAGAAATCTATTCTCAGTAGGCCTAATCAAGGTATCGTTTCTCGAAGCTCTCATATCCACTATGAGACCATAGCGCCCTCTTAAGTGCACGAACCCCTTATTATGGTCTCGTAGTAGATATGAGAGCATCGAGAAACGATACCCTGGCATATAGAAAATATGGCATATAGAAAATACACCACTGATTAGTAGATCATGTACCTAATGGGCAATCATGCGTTGCTACGCCTAGTACTATTTGACATAAAATCCTCATTATCTCAAACTAATGTTGTTCCATCCTTCGCTCTATCTGGACAAGCAGCGTTATGGACAAATACAAATTTATTATTATACATAGATCAAAACAATATCCAGCAAAACAGGCATGTAGTCTATAGAGCATTGCAATAGTTCTCTGCCATCCATGGTCTTAATCCTTACGCTTTAGCGCATTTAAGACATTTCAGTTTACTTAAAAAGTAACTAGAAGATCACCAAATTGTCATATTTCTAATGTTCTCGACACAAGAAGGTATTTAAAGAAAGCGCGTGGAATCAATAATGCATTATGGGAATTGTGGAGGAAAGAAAGTATGACGTAGTCACTTAAGACAAAGGGCTTATTAATCAGGATTTGGACTAGCCCGTGATCCTATTTCTATCGGGACTCTCTCTGAAATAAGGGTGTAATTATAGTTGAGACGAGTGATTTATGCCGACGTTGAACAACGCCGAGAGACGTCAACGCGTTGTAATGAAGAGGGGCGACAACTTCTCGAGCCGCGCTTCAAATCTCGTGTGATTATCGCGGCAGGCGGCTGATGATATGTCATACATCCCCAACACCGATTATGTCCCTTGTCATGATATTTCGTGAAGGATTGAACCTTCTGGCAGTTTTTCGATTTTGGTGATTGTGTCAAAAGAAATACGTGTAAATTGGTAGGGTTTAAATATGAATTCATAGATTTGACAGTAGTTTCAGTGGACATATCTCTCTAGTCAAAATGGATAAATCTCTATTGAAAATATGGAATTTAATATCCTGACGAGTGGCAGGTCTTCCTTGTCGCTGCCATTGTGTACTAAGGAAACTCTTCACGCTCCTATGTGGAGGAGGAGTTATTACCCGTAGCGCATGACCATAGGGCTATACGTAGGAGAACATTATATTCCATGCATATCCAACTCCATTAAACTGGCAGATACTTGCCCAATTCCCCCCGGATGTACGTTGAATAATGACCACGTCAGTACGGAAGACGGATGTGGTGTTAAGATCTTGGAAGGAAGGGTACGGTGTTTACGGTTGTCGCTGATGAGGGACACTGTATGCAGTAAACCGTCGTATGTTTAATCAATAAAAGCACGATTGGTAAAGCTTGTGGAATGAGAGAAATGTCATAAAATGTGTATTTGTAAAACAACAATTATTGACAGACCAAGAGAGTTGTAACCATGATTATGATGGTAAAAGCAGCAATCATCGTCATATTGTTTTGGATATTAGGTACACCATTCTGCGAAATATATTTAGTGTATATAGCGAGATTAAAATTATTTTAGATACGGGAAAGTTTTAGATTACGATATGGATATTGAACTATAGGAAGACTATTACTTTTTTAAGTAACCCAAATGAAGGCTATTACTGTTGTGCAATAGTTAAATACAATAACCCTATGTCTATGAAGACACTATTACTGTTCTGAAATACTAGTAGCTACATGCTATAACCCTATGAAGACACTATTACTGTTCTGAAATAGCTACATACTGTAACCCTATGAAGACGATTACTGTTGTGCAATAGTTAAATACAATAACCCTATGTCTATGAAGACACTATTACTGTTCTGAAATACTAGTAGC